>PGCI01000119.1:0-267918 GCA_002873125.1 Puccinia coronata f. sp. avenae | reverse complement strand
GGCGACTCCTTCGAGTTCTCCAGAGCTGATAGCTTCAACAGTCGAGTTCGGTGTCGGTAGTTCAATGAGGGCACTGAGCCTTGATCCCGCGCGCTCACTGACATGAATGCGGTTGGAGGGTCGTTGGTTTTCCCCACTCAGGTGTCGAGATTTGATACCTGAGGTACTGTCCTTCTTGGGCTCGGAGAGGCCTTCGTCTTCGCTAGACAAATTTGATTGCTTTCCAGGAAGCTTCTTTCTTTCTGAGGATTCTGTTCTCCCAGAAGGTGGAACTTGGACTCCGTCCTTACCATTATTTGAAACTAATCTTGATGGGCCACTTGATGGGTCGATACTGCTGGAGGGCCGAGCTTCCACGGGTTTTACCACTGGGAGGTCAGGTTCGGAAACCCCACTTAGAGAGGCTAGAGAGCGCACAACCCGCGAAGGTCTTAGCATGTCAGCATTGGATATTGAGGATGCTCTCTGAAGAGCGGAAGTGGGCGCGGCTTGAATGGTTTGAAAGACTTTGCTATTTGCTGAGTGGGTGCGGGAGAGTCGCTTGAAACTGGATAAAGGTTGTTGCTGAATTTTGACTTTCTCCATGGGGTCCTTTACTACAGGTTTGTCGAGGGGGTTGACTGATGATATTTCTACAGATAACGCACGACTAGATCTGCTAGTCCCAGATGATTGCAAGCGGGAAGCAAGGGGTCGCTCTGGTGAAAGCAGAGTGGGCGGAATGTTGATGGGAGATGAGTTTATTTTATTAGGGGGCTCAGTGGTGGCGGTTGGAAATCTGATCGCCATAGAAGTAGACTCAAGTGTATTTGACGAAGGCGCGACAGTTCGGTTTCCGGATTTCGCATGCGTGGATGAATTGACTGTTTGTTGGTGATCAGAAGAAGCTGCAGTTGACTCCAATGCGCTAGTGGGCTTTGGGATCAGTGGTGAGTCTAGTCCTGTAGTCAAATTTGTTGCAAGGGCTTGAACCGAGTCTGAGGCTGGTACAGCTACAGCATTGGAACCCAGAATGGATCCTGTCGAGCCAGAACTGGATGCGGTAAATCGGTTGACGTTTTCGTCCGAGTCAGCAAAGCGTGCCTTCTTGATGGATTTTGGGGGGTCCAACGAAGTTCCGCGAGGATTTTTCATAGCCGAGGGAGGAGGCAAAGAATTGAGTGGGACCTCATTGGCGCGGTCTGGGAGGGCACTGTTTGTATGAGGAGCTGGGGATTGAGAGGCGGAACGCTGCTGGTGAGCTTGCTCGGTCGTTTTATCGACATCGGAAAATTTGGTTGAGGTGGGTTCTTTGGATGACGGGGATGATAGGATGTGACTTGAAAGAGGTCTTCTGGTTGTGCTGTTTGTCCGGTATAGCTGACGCGTAAGTTTATGGGTTGGGGATAGAAGGCGTGAGGCCATATCATCCGCGGGAGAAAGAGCGCGAGACCTAGTGCGAGAAGCCAGCCCATTTGGTTCTTCATTTGGTTATAAAAGTGGATGATCGATTAATACCATTGAGAATGGGTCAGTTGAAGGAAAAGCACGATCGGTTGGATGAAGAGTTTCTTATTAAGAAAGAGAGGGACTGACTGTTACTACTGGAAGAGGCCCGCTGGAGCTTTGTTCCCATATGAGTCAAGCTCATATCCTCGTCTTCAGATGCAGCCATTCCCCAAGGCGCCATAACGTTTTGCATTATATTAGTTGAGTCCGCTCCTCTATCCTCGTTGAAGAGCCAAAGGGAAGATTCGGCTTCTGTTGGGTGGCTCTGGGATATCTGGCGGGTCGATGAGGTGGATGCTGGATTTTCATGTGATTTGTGTGAAGTAAATGGGTTGAAGTCATCCTCATCCTCATCCTCTTCCCCCCTTTCTTTTCCACGATGCTTACCCTGGACCTCATCGTTGGATGAATAGCCGCCGCCGAGAGCTGGATCGGGCCTGGGTAAAACTTTGGGTCTCAGTGGCGAAGATGGCAGCTGGTGAGTAGAAGTGGCCCTGAATGTTTTTCGGGGTATACTGGAAGGTTTGGCCATCTTTCATGAAACTCAAAGCCTCTTGATGTCGCGAGGGGCTCAGGGAGTGCCAGACAACGCTTGCAGATTGGCGGAGTTAAGCTTAACGAGGACGAGAATGTGGTGACTGAGCAAACAGACGCGTGTCGATCGTGATCGAGTTGGCTGGTCCCTCTGTACGCGGATGGGTGAGCCGTGATACGGAATCCAATCAGACAATCAGCACGATGCGAATGGTGCAAGCGAGTGGATATATGATCTACTTTTGTAGACGATCCGGTGGTGAATGCTGGAGAAGAAGTGGTGTGGCCCATTTCGAGCTCCACTCGAACGCGCACTGCTCACACGCTGAGGATGGCTGCGCATGCGCGAGCCGCAGCCCTGGCAGTCCACTACACCACGGCGCGATTTCCTGAGTTCGCGCGCGTCCGCTCACCTGCGCAGTCACGACCAGGGCTGCCATTTATACCTGGTTGCCCTGGATTTGATGGCGCAGGCAGCTCAACATCAGGAAGGGGTCTGCCTGACGAAGGCCGTGCCTCCGTGACCCAACGGTTGAGCTGACACACCCAACCAAGGTGTGTCGGCTGGGTTGGCTCAGCGAATGGGTCAAACCCCACGCAGCCTAGAGAAACACGACAACGTCGGCTCCTCTTCAGAGCAAGCCAACGATGTTGCCTCGTTGGGCTCCCTGTCAAACAGGTTGACGTCAACACAATGTCAACCACATTTTCTATAATTTTTTTTGTTTGTAGCAGTACCAAGTGTGCCTCTTTCACAGTTAGGAAGAGGTCACACAAGAAAAAAATTGTCAAAAAAAAACAAGAAAAAAAATGTCTTGTCCAAATTTCCTCACAAAAATTGGGTTTGATGGGTGAATATGAGGATCTTTTATTCAAAAGCATGGAGACCCAGAAAAGCATTGTGGCACAATGGTTGGCTGAGGACCTATGACCACTGGTGTTTGCAGAAGAAAGTCTCAGGTTCAAGCCCAGCAAGAGAAAGATAACTTTTGCGTTATTGGCCTGCCATGGTATAACGTTGGGTTTTTGTTGGAAGTCAAGCTCACAAAGTGGCGTGACGCTGGGCATGCGCAAGGAGTCAAGCTGACTGCGGCAGCCGACCCTTCCCGCTATGAGGCAGACCCAAATTTTGGGTGGGGTCGGGGGGGTCAAGCGGACGCAATGCTTTGCGTTGAGCCACAGTCAACCCAAGTCCGTGGTGTACGCTGTCCCCCATTGCCACCTTACAGGCGGGAGGACGGCCACGGCTTTCCAGGACTGTGGCGCAGCTGGGCCTTGGCCTTATCTGCGTCCGGGCTCTCTTGCCGTCCCGTCCAGGATAGGCCGCGGAGCCCAATCTTTTTTGAGTACTAACTTGGTTTGGCTAGCCTTGACGGCTTGCCTAGGAGAACCCAGGGGCTGGCCGCGCCGGCCCCCCAAGTCTCCAGGAGTGTGGGTTGGGGAGGAGAGAGGTCCCTGCCCTGGTCGACCCAATCCCTCAACCGTCCTGCCTCTTGGGAGAGGAGGATGTGCCGGCTGAATTGGCTGGCTTGTTAGCCAAGGCCGGGGAGGGATGAGTCGGACCTTCTGGGCAAGGGAAATCCCTGTATGGATTTCCAGGGACTCGTCCCCTCCTGATGAGAGGTGTCCGGTCTGAAAACCCCCTCATTCCCTGTCCCATGTCAGGGCCTTCTGTCCGGCTCCTTCCATTACTCCACATTCCTAATAACGTTTTCTTCATTGCGAGGGCTGGGCTAGGGCCGCACGGTTCCACGCCTCATCTAGCTCTTGGAGGAGCGCCTTTGTCCTCGCCAACTCCTTGGCGCTATAGACCCTGATATACAACTTGTAGCACTCTGATTCCCAACAACCTATCTTCATGATTTTGGCCACTGAAATCTCCATGGCCCGGCGGAATGATGCTCCCCCCACGCAGAACAAGTGTCCGGTTAGTCCGGTGTAGGACTCCTGTGGGACAAATGATAATATTTGGTAAAGATCCGGCTGGGGGAAATAAACTGGTGAGTTAGGTTGAAAGGTTAAAACAATCAGTTTACGGGTGGTTTATATTTGGCCTGCCCCTTTATAAATACTATACCCTTTGTAAGGAATCTTAAAATCAATATAAAAAGAGAAATGGCTGATTTCAAGATTAAGTTTACTAAGTATAGTAATCTCAATCAGACTTAGACCTTATACGTTGTTGTATTTGAGTAGACCACTTATAACTAATGATATGGATAATCAAACCGTGGGATTGATTATGTGAAAGTGCAATAGTATGTTGGACTATTGCAGGTGATTGTTGATGATTGTTGAGTTTGTTCATGATTGATTGATTTGTTTGTTGATTGATTGGGTTGTTTTTTGATTGATTGGGGGTTTGATAAATGTTTTTATTGTTGGGGTTGATAACTGATTGATTGACTTATTGACTGATAACACTGATGACTACACTTGATGACTACACTTGATGACTACACTTGATGACTACACTTGATGACTAACTTGATGACTGGTGAGACACACTATACTCTCTTAGTAAGTGGCTGAGGAAAAAGAAAACAACAGTGGTGGGGAAATGACCTCCTTATATAGGAAAAGATGAGGGAATTTAGCTCCAAGGGAAGGTCCTTTGAGGGATTTATGCTGCAGGTGAACTGGTCAGCTGCACAGCCTGCTCCTTGTTGCTATGGTTTCAGCACAGCATGACATCATTGCTGCACAGCATGACATCATTTCTGCACAGCATGACTTCATGTCTGCACAGCATGACATCATATCTGCACAGCATGACATCATTTCTGTGCCCACTCCCCCCCTGTACTGTGTACAATACAGCCCATTCTTCTTCCTTCTTCTATCCTTCCATCCAGGGGCTGAAACACCTTCCATCACCCCTTCTGTCAGCCCTAGAGATACCACAAAGTATCCAAAGGACTGCATAGTCTTAATTATTATGTAGATATTTTTAAAGAAATGACCTTTTCACGCAATATTAAGTAGGGGTCCTCACCAGAGATACCCTTGATTTCATACTCCTTCTCATATTTCATGACATCTCAAATGTAATATTAAAATACATGAAATAATAATCCTACTGTGGACTGTGCCAACCACAAGTTAACCAAAAGAAGTAATTATTCAATTGGTTAGAATATTAAATGAGATCCATTCTAACAAGTTACACACTTGTAGAAAGGAATTACTTACCAAGGAAGTAATTCCCAAGTACTATTCTGCTTTGATCAGTTGACACATGATGTAATTGGCTATACAATACACCATGCTGTCATGAGGACGTAGATTGTACTGTACTTAAACAACTATTAAATTTGCATTACATCATGAGAATATAGATGATTAAGTAAAATCCACGTAATGCCCCTTTGTAGCACACAAAGACTGGCCTCTGAAGATATAAAAGGAAGGAGTTCTTGAGCTCTTTGGATCTTATCCCTCAGCTTATTCACCCATCATACTTACCTAGTACCCAGTGAATATCCTCCACCTACTTAAGTGTAGAATTTCCTTCCTCTTTATCTTCCTCACCACTGGATTGTTAGTCATACCTCATAAACTCCTCATTTATCAGTATATCTATCATCCTTAAAAGTAGTAGCTGCAAGACTCCCACCTCTGGCAAGAGCCAATCAGTTCAAGTGCTTGCCTACTGCTTCCTTCTTACCTTTTTGTAACACCTTGTGTTACTAGAGTGACAATTCTAATTGTTACAAAATCTCCTGTTAGTACTTTTGTATAACAAAAGAATTAATTATAAAGGAGTGTGGGTTTAACCTCTTATCAAGAGGGTGAATTGAAAGTAATTTCATTCTTAAATAACCTATCAGCACAGTGATAGTACCTCTATTTATATTCATAAATGGTGTGTTTCATACACAAAGCTGACACCTTCTTTCTTCCAATACTTCCAGCTTCCATCCTGTTCAGGGTCTAGGCCTCTCCTCCTGCTGGTCCTTCTTCCCCTTCTTCCCCCTGAGTCCGCTCCTTGTACTGCTACCATTGTCCAAATTTCCTCCTTGATGTTGATGTTGTTGATTCCGTGATGTTGGTGTATCGTGTATTCTTCTGGATTCCTTCTGTACTCCTCCCTGATATCCCTCCTCTTGTATCCTGTTCTAGTTTACATCTTGTAAGTTAACTTGTAATGTATGAAATGTACCTCTTTGGCATTGGAGCGGGAATGGAACACCACAACGCATTCCCTATGATCACGGACCTCATCAAAGTGATCCCACGTCCCTTCACATTCCAAGCTCCTGTTCCCAAAGGGGTCTTTTCTTCCCCCAACGCCCTTGGTTTGGTTCACAGGATGGGCGGCCTTCATCCCCACTTTCCCAGCAATCCCCACAAGTTCATTATACCTGGCCGCTCAATTGAAGAAGCTTGAAATTTTGCCAAGGCCATGTCGGCAACTGTGCAATGGAATCAACACCGGCGCACCAATCACAACCTCCCCAAAATTACATTGGAGGGCTGCCTCCACCACTTCAAGCTCGAGTTCTACTGCCCTTGCAAAGGATATTGTCACCCGCCGCCCAACTCTTGGAAGTCCAAACACATCTCCGCTCAATGCGGCTGTCTGGCTTGTTTTGTGGTATACCACCACATCAAATTGGATTCCTTGCGCATAGAGTGGTTTTTGCGACACAACCACGAGGACATGGTCATCACTTGGGCCCCTGAAGCCGTGGATGATTGGCTCAAGGAGCGTGTGGAATCAGGTGTGACATGGAAGGCCATTCACAGACTGATTTGTACGCCTTACATTAGCTCGGTAAGTACCCCCGCTCACATTATGCATCCACATAGATTTTGAATTGACATTGTTTCTTGCTCATCCAACCAGATTTCCAGCGCCAAGATTATCCCAGAGGGACTGCGCCAGTTTTACGACCAATACAGTTATCTTTGCCGTAAGCAAGTCAAAGTGGTGGCGCAGCGCGACGGCAACGTCCTCAAGTCGTTGGAGTCCTGGGAGGAAAGCTTGAAAGAAGCCGGATGGAACACTTGGGCGGTGTACGCGGACGACGCAAGCTTCTCATTTGCCTTTCAGTCCCACTGGCAGAAGACCATGATGATACGTCATGGGTCCAACATGCTCATGCTCAATGCTACCCACAATTTGACCAACAATTATTTCTTGTACGATGGCAAGAAAATCAGCCTTTGGACCTTCTTGATCCGTGATCCCATTGTCGGAAAAGGTCTCCCGGTAGCTTGGGCTTTTACAGCATCTGCAGTTGAGTACATAGATTTCCCTCTTTGTCAGTTGTTTTTATGTGAATTTATGAGCTGAATTCCCATTGGCACAGAGGAGCAAATTCCCCAATCCTCTGGTGGCTTCGCGACTCAACAGGCATTTGGCTCCGTTCCATCATGAGCGATTGCGCGCTTGCCATAGCCAACGCCGTCAACAGTGTATACAAAGGCTACAGTGGAGCCCCTCTCCACTATTGGTGTGTATTCCATGTCTTGAAGGCATTTTGCGGCAAGGCCAAGACGTATCTGGGGGACCAATGGACCAAAGCTTTCACCAAGTTTCGCACTATAATGTACTCCCAAGTTGACCCAGCAAGCGCTTTTGACAGCTTCATGGTTTGGTGGGGCCGAGTCAGCCCGGGTTTTTTTGAATATGTCCAGGGTCAGTGGGCAAATAGAATGCATAATTGGGCTCTCTTTTACCAAACAGTAAGCAACTTTTTATATTCTCACAATCATTGTCAAAAGCTGATAACTTCCCTTCTCTCTTGCTTTACACATCAGACCAACCATCAGGGGGTGTATACAAACTACACGGAATCCTGGCAACGGCTGCTGAAGAGCAGCTACCTCCCTCCGCCGGAACGCCTGCGCATCGAAGAGGTGGTCCAAATCCTCACTGATGACGTTGAATCTCACTACCAGTGGGCTCAGATGCAGGTGGAAAACGGCTTTGCTGAACAAACCACCAACAAGTTTCAACAGCGGGCCAAGCTGCTCTCTGAATCTTTTACCAAGGACGACTTGGAGCTGCTGGGGATAGCCTGCTCAAAGGATGCAACTGGGGTACGTTCATTGAACCTTGATCATAATACATGGCTCATACTGACCCAATCCACCTGTGCGCTCAGTTCACTATTTCCTCCTTCACTTATCCAATGACAATTCAATACCGGGTCACACTGAAAGCACACGTGGGCGCAATCAAAGACCAGGTGACTGGCTGCTTGTGCCCACATTACGCGCGGTACGGCAGCTCCTGCAAGCATATGTATTACCTCAGCCGAATACACGACTTGCACGTGGTTGAAGGCACCTTGGCCTGTGCCCCGCCATCCACCTCCACGGCCTTGCTAGATGAGGCAACTTTACCATCTCTTGAAGAAATCGTTGGCTATAGCGCCAATAACACAATCAACCTTACACGGGAAGAAACACACAAGCTGGGCATCAGCATTGGCAGCGACTCAGACATCGAGCTCGTTCAATCCACGTCAGCTTCCGGTAGAACATTGCGCACTTACCGGCCTCCTGCTCAAGCCAAACGACCAAACCCAAACCCATCCCCAGAATCTAAGCCCAATGTCAAACAATCCCGGACCACACCCAGTCCCAGCAATTGCGTGCAGTCACAATCCTTTGGCTCTTGTTCCCAGGCCGGCCCATCCACCTCCAAGACCCCCTCAACCCAAACCAATTGTCCATGACCATGGTTCCAAGCAGCGGGGACAGCCCTGAAGACAAACGACGACTGAAGCACAACGCGCTGACCTCGGCCATGGTGGCTCTCCAAAAACTCGTAAAGGCTCGGAAGGAGATGGCGATGAGGGCTTTGCCAGCCGCCTTGAGAAACTTTTCGGAGCTTGGACTGATTGTCTAGAGGATGGTATGCGTGACTCCACCTACCGCAACGGCACCGCCTGGTTGGATTACCGCTGAACCTTTAAGGGCAAGCCGGGAGTATGATAACAATCAACCAAAGCTAGAATGGGTCGTGTCGGGGTGGGAGCCACTGAAACTCACTTGGGATCTTCTTACTGACACGCGGGGAATGAAGACACAGGTACTAAAGACATTCACCCCAACCTACATGAACTTATTTAGGCAGCGCTGCTACAAGGCCTGGAGTTTAGTGGAGGAGAATTGCCCCAGTGTTGGTAAGAAGGTGCAAAATTGTTGGTAAGCGGTTTGATTGCGTGAAATAGCAGTAAGTTATGTTGAATAGAAATAAGCGAGATGAATAACTGTATGAAAGTAATGTGCCAGATCAATCTTTGTATAAAGCAATCTACATTAATTGATGTATTTAACTTATGTGTGGCGAGCCGATGCAAGAGAGTCGCGGATGATGATAGCCAAGGTAGATAGGCATGTGTAAGTTGAGCGGGGTGGTTGTCAGCTTGCCACTATGTAAGAGACAAGCCAACATAGTAACAAAAGTAACAAAAGATATATAACAAAATAATTCATAGTAACAAAAGTAACAAAACATACAACAAAATAATTAATAACTACTAAACTAATAACAATATTGTAAAAAGGAGTTCAGAAACGGATTCTACACTAAAATTAACCTAGGGTCACTCATCAAAATGACCCCTTAAATATAACTCCTTCTAGGACTTATACAATATAACAAAAACACTTATAACAAATAGATAAAATAACTACAAAAGACCTGTCACACATGTACAAAACCTTTGACACATGTAACAGGCCCCAGAGACGAAAATACTAATGACATCATAAGATCTACTAGCTCTGGGAAAGTGCCATACAAATGTGATCATCAATGAAGATCCTTTTACTCACACGGATCTCCTACTGATCTAGCCCAGGGAAGATCTACCAAATGATCAACTCAATAGAATTGTTGATCCAAGATCAGTCCCCTGCTATATTCAAGCTTCCAGATTTCGTCCCCAAGGGTCTCTTAAGAATATTTAAAGACCCTTGAGTCCCCCCCTTTTGAGGATTCCCCAGCTTTATTATTACCACTGAAAATTATCACTCAGCATTGTCCACTAGCTTATAGCCTTGTGTCCAACCTTGTGAACCTTCAGTACATTATTTAGCCCTCTTCCAGCGTCAACAGAACACTCACCATCATCACCAGTCACCTCTGTTACCCTGTCACCCACTTTGGAGGATTTCTGTAACAAGAAATAGTGAGTATCTTTCTTGTTACCAATTCCTCCCCACCATATATCCTGGGCACAATAAACACCCCTGCTTGCAGGCCCCAGAAGATCAGGTTACAAGTCAAAACCACCCTGTTTACAGGTCCTGATTATTAGAGGGCACCCCAAAACACCCCTGCTTGCAGGCCCCTCTGGAATATTACATATTCCGCAAAAATCCTCATTTTTATTATTATTTCCACGTTCCAAAAGGACTCTAAAATTCCCAAAACCCATAAAAAATATTATTTTATATTTTTTATAACCTTATCTATTTATTTTGCCGGCCGTGTAGCTAGAAGGTTCAGTCCTTGGCATCACGTAGCCTGACAATTGGGGGTCTGGCCGGGAAATATTTTTATCTTTTACCCAAAAGATAAAAACCCGCTTTTTTTCCATTTCTGCCACGTTTCTGCCGCGCGCGTCCAAAATTCAAAACTTGTGAAACTGAACTAAGTTCTGTGATTCTTCTACCTTCCCATCTCCGAAGGCGGAGGACATACCGCCAGTTCAAATCTCACTCTCTACCACTCACACCCCTCACACCTCATCCCGACTTCGAACGACACCAAACTAGTTCCGATCATACTAATCTTCCCCCATCAACGACCTTCCACCTCCCAGCAATCTACCCTACCAACCCGTGAGTAAGCTCCTCATACCCATCCTCTTGATTAGGAACTTACCTCATTACATATCCTCCTCGACACTAACGCAATCTATCTACCCCGCTATAGATCGTTTTAAACGTACATTCCCCTATCCGACTCTTTTATCCCGGCGATAAAAGAGCCTGCTAAAGCGAAAGGTTCGTTTCTTTCCCTCTACCATCCACTCCTCTACTACTACAAACTAAAGATCCCTGTATCTCTGTTGTAGTGACGCCTACAGAAACCGCCCAACTAGTAAAATACTGGATTAACAGACTGACCCGAGAGAAGGAAGAATACGTCGCATCTCTCGAACCCTCTCCCTACGATTTACTACCATACGAAGCAAAACTATCGATTGCTCTCAAACGAATCGAGGAGCAACAATCGATAGACCTCGAGTACCAGATAGCTTTTAACAATCTAGTCCGGTCTCACGCTGCTACTAGACGCCAAAGGTACCTTGAGAGAAGTAAGCTAGTCTCACTGATTCTAAAGCTCTCCAATTCACTCAAACTTACCCGAGATTCATTCTAGTGAATCATTCTGTAGTTACGCCTTTCTTAACTTCAGCAAACGTTGGATCGCTCAACAATACCATCCCAACCGTCAATCCCTCCCGATTAGTACCCAACTACGCCAATAAGGACAACGCTCCCTCCACTGACGGTGACCTAGACGCCAACAAGGACTTTCTTGATTACGGTAAGTTCAGAGATCATCCTTCTCTAAGAATCCCCTTATAAGAGCTGTCACTGATTTGAGTCATGAGTACCAGATCTAGAAAACCCGAGCTTGCCGGCCTCCTCCCAGCACCCACACGTCCCCGTAAAAGAAACGGCGAGCTTGACGAACGACAACGCAGTCCGAGCCCAAGCCGCGACAAACACAACGAGCGACCTAGCAGCCCGCGTCAAAGCCATGACGCTACCTCAGATCCAGAGAGTGGAACCACCGAACGACCACTTGACGGCGATGGAAGTAGATCAATCCCCGACCTCCTCGGGAGCTACCCCTTCACGCCCGAAGCCCCTCAAGGAAGACGACTTGATCATCATCACCCACAAGGATCGACCGAAAGACGAGATCTCCCTCCTCAACAAAGAAGACCAGATCCGAGTGATGGTCAAGGACCACGTGGCTATACACGCACGATTTCTCCAAGCCCAGAAAGACGACAATACAACCGACATGAAATCTCTACTAACTCGAGCACAAGAGAATCAGAAGAGTCTACAGAAATTGATTCCGAACCCCGAGATCGAATCCTACGTCAAAGGATGGAACCCGTGGGACGCCAAAAGATCCTTATTCCCTCCTCAAACAAAACGAGAACGAGAGGGCAAGCCGAAGTCATCGGCTTACCGCTGCATGAAATACGACGACCAGGATACTTGGGCCGAAGTAGCGGACATCGCCTCGGCCGTCCGCAGTCTGTACAAAGCGACCAAGCGAGGATAGTGGATGACCCCCTCCCCTCTCTCATTATTGATCACCTCTCGTCTATCCATTCCAATTTATCTACCCTTGATCACAATAGCCGAAGTCATGTAACTACTGTCCTTAAGAAAATCGACAAGAAATGCAAATTAAATATGAATGAAATAAAAAACTTATCTATTCCAAGTCCCTCCGAGCCAAAACTTGTCTTAGAGACCAATGAAAGAATAATTGAGTCCCTAGCTAAACTTAATGAGCTAGGACTAGTTAATATTAACACTAATGAGAGAATCAACAGTTCCTTAATCAAGAACAATGACTTAGGTTTGATTAATAACAACAAAGTGAGTTCTCTGAATAACAGAATCACAGAGCTGGAAACAAATATTAACAATAAAATACAAAACAGTGAAAAAACATTTAACAACAATTTAAAAGAAATGGAAGAAAATATTAACAACAATGTTGATCAGATGACTGCAATATTACAACAAGATATTATTGTTGAAAACCAAGTCAAAAGTCAAAAAGAATTTGATAAAATTAATAAATCAATCCTAGAACAAAACTCTGTTATTGTCCATCAAATGCAACAGTTGTTCCAAATGTTCTCTTCTGAAATGAATATGATGAAGAATGACATTAGGGACGTAAAAGTATCTTTAACACAGTTGAGTGACATGACAGAACACCAACATCCTTCCCCCAAACCAGTAAATAATCCTGGTGATGGTAGTGTTCCTCCCCTTTCACCTCTTCCTAAGGACTCTCCACCCAATTCATCAGCTGAGAACCCCAGAAATAATCCCTCTCCTTTTATTAAGTCAGATAACAGAGATATTAATAAATTATTACCCCCTGTAAAAGATTGGCCAAAATTCTCAGGAGCAGGAGAATATGACCATATCACATTTATTAATTACATTGATCATATAGTAACTTCTTTCCAAACTACTGATGAAATAGTACTAGTCAGACTACCCAGATTATTTGAAGGATTAGCCTTAGACTGGTTCATTACTAAACAAGCAGCTATTGGGTTACAAGACTGGACAACCTGGAAGAAACTCATCCATGCTCAATTTGGAACTAGGATTTGGCTTAAAAAGATTAGGAAAGCCTTTGAAACAGACCAATTTGACCCCACCAAACATAATGCCCATGATTGGTGCCTTGTCCAAAAGAGAAGACTTGAATGTATCTATAAAAATTTAACGCAAGAAGACATGAATGAGAAAATCCTAGACAAATGTAGAGGACATCTCGAACATGCAGTCAGATGCAGAATGGACCTAGATACAGATCTGTCTAACCTGGTAGCTACCATTGAAGAAGTAGTAGAAATGACAGGCATGAATAGGAAATTCAAAGATAAAACCTCTAATAACATCCCAGAAGGAGAGAAATCCAAAGAAATTAAGGATAAAAAAGAGGACTACCCTAAGAAAGCTCCCATTCCAGAATGCCACAACTGTAGGGAAAAGGGACATAAAAGACCAGATTGCCCCCATCCCAGGAGAAATATTAATAACATCAGTGCTGAAAGTGAAGAAGACCATAATGATAACAATGTTTGTACTGAGTCAGAAGATGATGAAGATACTAGATCCCAATTTGAAATCATTCAGACCAATGGTATTATGGTTATTCAAGCCGATATAGGCGATGAGGTAGAAATAAATGCCATCCAAGGAGATTCTAACCTACCTCTCAGATGGGATAACACCATGGAAGTAGGACAATTTCTGACGCCAAACTTATGACCAATAAACCTGCTCAAGGAATGAATTATACGTTAGGTAGAACTAGCTACACATTTGTGTTGTTCCAAAGAAAGGAAGTCAAAGTTCTTTAGACATAGGTGCCTTCTGCTCATGCACCAGTAGTAATTTCTTAGATGAATATTACCCAGACTGGAAGCATCACCTCCTTCCAGTACCCAAAGCTAAATTCAGCAGCTGTAGTACCACTATGAAGCCCTTGGTATCATCTCCATGCCACTGGTATTTCCACACGTCAAAGGCTCTATCAGACTCTTAGTTGAATTTGTTGTCTTTGAAGATGCTATATGTAATTACTTGATCCTAGGAAATGACACCTTCTGCATGTATGGGATTGATATCTTTCAGAGCAAAGACAGATGTTATACTATTGGAGGAGATTGGAAAAAGAAATTTCATATATGTAACATCAACTCTGTTATAGAAGACAAAGGATACACATCAAAACATCAGAAAAAAGAACTGGAAGCCTTTGATAAAGAATACTTCAAACAAGCAGCAGTTAGTGATATCTTGTCAGATAGTCAAAAACAAGAAGTATTACAAATATGCTGTGAGTACAAAGAAGCTTTCTGTACTACAGATGAGCCCATAGGTAACATCAAAGGACATGATATGAAACTTGAGCTGACTGTCCAACGTCCGTACCCTCCTCTACTCAGAAGACCCCCTTATCCCTCTAGCCCCAAATCTAGAGAAGCCTTAGAAACACACATCAAGGAACTCCTAGAATTGAAGGTCATCCGTAAAGTAGGCCACAATGAACAAGTGGAGATCACCACTCCTGTTATGATAGCATGGCATAATGATAAATCCAGGATGGTAGGAGATTTTAGAGCTCTAAACAATTACACCAAGCCTGATTATTATCCCATCCCCAGGATTGATCATTCCTTGCATAACTTGTCTAAAGCCAAGTATATTACTACCATGGACGTACTCAAAGGTTTTCACCAAATCCCTATAGACCCTGATAGCAGACAATACTTGAGGATCATATGTCATCTAGGCATTTATGAGTATCTCAGAATGCCTTTTGGGATTAAGAATGCCCCTTCTCACTTCCAAAGAATGATGGACTCAATCTTTGGCTCTTACATAAGACAGAACTGGATGATGATATACATAGATGACATCATTATCTATTCGATGACTGGGATACCCATAAAGAGAAGATAGCTTTGGTACTTGACAAAGCTGCCAAAGCAGGATTAAAAATGTCTATGAAAAAGTGTAACTTTGGCTATGGAGAACTTAAAGCACTAGGCCACATAGTTTCAGGTTTGACTTTGGCAGTTGACCAAAACAAAGTAGCAGCAGTTTTAAAGAAAGATATGCCACAGAATAGGAAAGAAATTATGTCTTTCTTAGGATTCTGTAGTTATTATAGATCTCATATTCCTAAATTTGCTAATTTTAGCAAAAATTTATATGAACTTTGTAATAATGACACCCTGTTTGAAATGACATATGATAGAGTGATGAATTTTGAGGAACTCAAAAAGTTACTCACCACAGCCCCAGTCCTAGCCCAACCAGACTATAACTTACCCTTTATCCTCTACATAGATGCCTGTCTAGATGGTCTAGGAGCTGCTCTACATCAAGAATTTCTTATAATGATATAAAAACAGAGAAACCAATAGTATTTATATCAGACAAATCAAGAAATCTGAACAAAGATACGGGGCAAGCCAAATGGAATGCCTAGCATTAGTATGGGCGCTAGAGAAATTGCATTACTACTTAGAGGGTTCTACCTTTGTGGTTATCACAGATTGCACAGCAGTCAAGACTCTGGTCAACATGAAGAGTCCCAACAGACACATGCTCAGATGGCAGATAGCTATTCAACAATATAGAGGACAAATGACCATCATCCATAAAGAAGGCGCCAAACATAAAAATGCAGATGGATTAAGCAGATGGGCTCTCCCCAACACACCTGACAACCCAGCCTATGACCCAGAAGATGATGATATCTTCCCTATATTAGGGATACATATATGTGACTTAGACGAGGCTTCTATGAAATGGTTAGACAAAGCTACAATACAGACTGTGAATTGCTTAAACTTATTAATATACTAAGCAATGATAACAGCTCCCCTGAACTAATAGCCAGCCTACCGATACACTTTCTAAACACTACAAGGATGGAAAATTTACCCTCTTAGAAGGACTACTGTATTTTAGGAGTAGACATTATAGCATCCTTGTACTTACAGATGAAACCCAGATTAAGAATGTGTTACATGAGTGCCATGATATTGTTTCAGCTGGACATCTATCAGCAGAAAGAACAATAGAAAGAGTCAAACAAACAGCATGGTGGGTTGGATGGAAGAACCAAGTCATCAGTATATATCAACCTGTGATACGTGCCAGAAATCTAACAAACAAACAGGTAAAAGATATGGCCTGCTCCAAGCTATCCAAGAACCCTCCACAAGATGGAAATTATCAACATGGACTTTGTCACTGGGCTACCACCAGGAGGATCCTATTCATACAACTCAGTTCTAGTTGTAGTAGACAGATTCTCCAAAAGAGCTAGATTCATCCCAACCACAAAGATGATACAGCCATGGAAGTAGCTATTCTCTTCTGGAACAGAATCATGGCTGATGTGGGTATACCCAAATAATCATCAGTGACCGTGACCCTAAGTTCACTTCAGAATTCTGGAGGAATCTTCATGATATGCTAGGCACAAAGCTAGCCTTCTCCACAGCCTATCATCCCAGACTGATGGCCTAGCTGAAAGGATGATCCAAACCCTTGAGGAAATGATCAGGAGATTCTGCTCCTTTGGATTAGAATTCAAGAATAAAGATGGTTACACTCATGATTGGGTCAGTTTACTTCCAGCTCTAGAAGTAGCATATAACAGTAGTAAACATTCCACCACCAAGAAGCACCTTACATTCTTGAAAGAGGCTGGATCCTAGACTCCCTAAGGATAACATCAACAATAAACTACCCAATGTCCACCCTACAGCTTGGACTTCAGAGCATGCTTGATATAACACAATGCCCACGCCAACAGATGTGTACAAGAAGCAGTTGAGTATAATAAACAAAGGTGGGATAAAGGACATAGAGAACCTGAGTTCAAAATAGGTGATAAAATTCTATTATCTACTGTCAACTTAATAACCTTGGAGGAAATAAGAACTCAAACCTTCTTTTGTTGGACCTTTCACTATTGTCAACTTCATGGGAAGAATGCCGTAGAAGTGATTCTCAGTGAAGAACTGTCCAGAAAACACCCAGTATTCCCAGTCAGCTTAGTCAAACCTTATGAAAATAGGCCAGAAGAAAAGAAGTGACAAGACAAACCATTGCCACTAACTAGAGACACCTGAGAAAGAAAAATTTAAGGTACATAAAATCCTAAAAGAAAAGAAAGAAAGGATTAATGGAAAAGACACTAGACTATACCTGATTAGATGGAAAAATCAATCAGCAGACAAAGATGAATGGCTACCTGAAAATAACATCCCTGATGGAGCTATTCACTTAAGAAATTATAGAGCTAGCAAAAGGAATTAATATCTTTCCTTCTGAGTCTAGAAGACTCATCTTAGGGGTAGGGAATGTCAGCTTGCCACTATGTAAGAGACAAGCCAACATAGTAACAAAAGTAACAAAAGATATAACAAAAACAAAAATAACAAAACATACAACAAAATAATTAATAACCACTAAACTAATAACAATATTGGGAAAAGGAGTTCAGAAATGGATTCTAACACTAAAATTAACCTAGGGTCACTCACCAAAATGACCCCTTAAATATAACTCCTTCTAGGACTTATACAATATAACAAAAAACACTTATAACAATAGATAAAATAACTACAAAAGACCTGTCACACATGTACAAAACCTTTGACACAGGTAACAGGCCCCAGAGACGAAAATACTAATGACATCATAAGATCCACTAGCTCTGGGAAGTGCCATACAAATGTGATCATCAATAAAGATCCTTTACTCACACGGATCTCCTACTGATCTAGCCCAGGGAAGATCCACCAAAATGATCAACTCAATAGAATTGTTGATCCAAGATCAGTCCCTGCTCTATTCAAGCTTCCAGATTTCGTCCCCAAGGGTCTCTTAAGAATATTTAAAGACCCTTGAGTCCCCCCTTTTGAGGATTCCCCAGCTTTATTATTACGACTGAAAATTATCACTCAGCATTGTCCACTAGCTTATAGCCTTGTGTCCAACCTTGTGAACCTTCAGTACATTATTTAGCCCTCTCCAGCGTCAACAGAACACTCACCATCATCACAGTCACTTCTGTTACCCTTCACCCACTTTGGAGGATTTCTGTAACAAGAAATAGTGAGTATCTTCTTGTTACCAATTCCTCCCCACCATATATCCTGGGCACAATAAACACCCCTGCTTGCAGGCCCCAGAAGATCAGGTTACAAGTCAAAAACCACCCTGTTTACAGGTCCTGATTATTAGAGGGCACCCAAAACACCCCTGCTTGCAGGCCCCTCTGGAATATTACATATTCCGCAAAATCCTCATTTTATTATTATTTCCACGTCCCAAAAGGACTCTAAATTCCCAAAACCCATAAAAAATATTATTTTATATTTTTATAACCTTATCTATTATTTGCCGGCCGTGTAGCTAGAAGGTTCAGTCCTTGGCATCACGTAGCCTGACACATAGCTTCAGCTTCCTTCTTATATCTGCTTTTCACAGCATGTTCTAAGTATCCTGGGCATTGTTTCAACACCTTCTCACAAATGAGGTACTCACTGATCTCAGGTTGGAATGCTCCAATACTCTCTCTTTGAGTATTGAACCACTTGTGCACTTTCTTGCTCTCAAGGGTAAAGTAGTCTTTCTCAAATTCTTGTTGCATCTTCCACTTCCAGTTGTGAGTGCCAAACTTGTTTCTGATGGTGTGCTTCCACCAAGCCCATGATTTCTTATTGAAGCTATCTCTGATGCCAATGTACCAATTCTTAGCTGTATCAGTGAACAAGGCAGTCAACCTGCTAATTACCATATGGTCAAGCATACAATAGTCTTCCACATACACATCAATGTTCTTTAACCAGAGCTTGTGGTTATAAGGCAATTCTTCAGAGAACTTTTCCCAATCACTGGTCTTTGGTATAGATTTCCACAGTTCTTTCCTCATTTCTGGGTCAACATAATCATGCTTAATGAAAGGGAAATCCTTCTCCCATTGAGGAACATTTTCTCTCACAATATTTGGTGTGCAGTGTAGCTCTTCTGTCTCAAAATGTTTTGGAACCTCTGTTCTGGGCTCAGGGACAGGATTTTTCCCAATGGGGATATGGGGTTGTGGCCTTTCATGCTTCATGGGATTGTTAAAGAAAGCCTCAGAGGGATCAGGTTGGAAGTTGTTGACAAGGAAATAAAGCTTGAGGTTGATGGTATTAAGAGAAGTGTGAAAGTCACTCATTCTTCTCTTGTTCTGTTCAGACCTCAGATCTTCTTTATTAGCAGCTTCAGCTAACTGGGATCTCAATGAGGACAAGTTCAGAAACATGTCTTGCTCCAAAGACTTAATGAAGTTTCTCCTGCAACTCAAGTCAGAAGTGTTATCATCATTCAGGCCAATGATGATATCTTGAAGACTGTCTAGTTTGTCATTAAAAAACTCTTGGAGTTCTTCCTTCTTACTGGAAGCCAATGGAAATTCTCTCAAGTGTTTAAACACTTTGTCATAAAAAGTGGGGATTACTTCAGAACATATAATTTCTTGAATAGTGGAATTGATTGTAGAACTCAATTTAGAAACACATGACTCAAGCAATGTGCCAGGGAAAGAATCCATTGTGCCAGATAGTTCAGACATGAAATTAGAGAATAAGAATTTTAACTTTTCTTCAATGATAAAGGGGGCATCATTACAAATGTCATGGTTGATGTTCTTAACAAAATACCCTTTCAGTTAATTATCAGAGATATGATTGAGAGAGGGGTCAGAAGCTGATTTCACTGAGGGTTGCCTGGGAGAAGCTGAGCGGGGGGGCCATTCTGTTGTTGCGCCCACCTCTATTCCTGTGGCGCTGCATTCTGTTCATCACCCGCTCCGCGCACATGAAGAAGTTTCCTACTTGCAGCATCCTGGTCATTGGGACTGAACGGCGGAGATTCCTCAAGTAAGGAGGGTTGGATTGGCTGCCATTTGGCGGGTACTGGGTGTACGGGTGGTGAGCAGGGGGTAGAGGTTTCTGCTGGTGGTAGTACTGTTCCTGCGCGTAGTACCCCTCCTGCTCTGGGTAGGGAGGGGGCAGGTAGGCTCTCTGGACGGGTTGGTAGGTGTCTGGCGGGGGTCCAGTACCGGGTATCATCTGCCCTGGTACTGGAGGCGGAGCCATCAGTTCCCTACCAAGGTGCTGGGCTCTGGGCTTGTCAACTGGAGGCGGCGCGCAAGGGTGTTTTGGTTGTGGTGTTAGTAGCGGACGCGCTAGAGGGCCTGCCGGTGGCATACAAGCCGGGGAAACAGAAGGCGGTCTCTCCAAAGTTGTGGCCGCCATGAGAGGGAGCGTCCTTGTGGTAGGAGGCTTGGGTAGTGGTTGGGGAGGGATTTGGAATGATTGTTCCATCCTTGCCAGCCTGTCTCTGGCTAACCAGCCGTCAGATATCTCCATCATCCTCAGCGTACCGTAGAGGTTGGTTATGGTATCTTGGGTCAAGATGGCCTGATTCAAGGCTATCCTCATTAGCTGGAAGTTGTTGGCTTCCTTTGCGTTCACAAACAGGAGCCATTGGCCCTGGAAAATGTTGGACATTGTGGTCAGCTTGTCTTGAGCTGGCATCTTGGTGTCCACGGACGTCTCCCTGCCGCGGAGGGCTAGCTGGTTGTAGGGCGTAGGAGCTACCAACACGCCTCTGCCCCTGAGATGCTCGTTTGTGGGGGCTAAGGGGTGAGTCGGTGTTGGCGGCATAGACCCGGCCATCAAATGAGGAGGGGCTTCCCTGCGCGAGATGGCAAGTTGCTGTCTCTCCACCGGTTGGGGGACAGGTGTTGACCTGTTTGGCGCTAGAGCCGTGGATGTTGTTCGCAAGAAGATTTTGGAGGGGGCTATGCCCTGTCCTAGATGGTAGCCTGGCTCCATCTTGAGCTGCTTGATCTTGTCTAGGCCCATGAGCATCAAGCTGTAGCTCTCGGGTCCAAAGCAGTCTCTCAAGGGCGGCTGGGCTGAGTGTGTAGCTGGTTGGCTGGGCATTGCCTGGGGCACTGAGACTGCTAGTGGTGCCGCTCTGTCTGACGGCACTGGCGGGGCCATTGGCACCTGAGAGCTTGTGGAAGCTAAGAAGGGCAGATGGGATGGGTAGCTCTGGGGCGCCGGAGTGGCTTGTGAGGTCAGCAAGTCACTGTTGCTGCCGGACTCTCCCGGCGTCTCTTGCGGCTGCTTGTTCGGCGGCGCGGCGTTGTTTGAACGATAAGTCCTTGCCATTCCTTAAGTGGGAAGGCATGGCGCAAGGTAGTAAGCGCAGAAAAAATTCAGATAGGCAGTCAGTAACCTAACACGCCTCGAAATCCTTGAAAGGAATCTAGACACAGAAGAAAGGTTGGGGATAAGAACCTTTTTTCTGGTTTTTTGAGGGATTTTTAGGCTGGGTGACACGGATCCTGGCAGATCGGCAATGTGGGGTCTTCTTCTTAGGAAGAGGTTTCAAATTTTGGAGTTCCGGAGGTACGCGGAACTTGGGAGGGACAGGCTGCCTAGGTCCGGTTACTATTGGTGTCCAAGCCTCTGGGTTAATGAGGTTGAGCGTGGTGGCGGCGGCAACAGTAGGCTTGTCTGCTATGTGCTCAGGCTTGCTGGAGGAGTTGTCCTCTTTGGTAGAGGCCTCTGAGAGATCTGAGGATACCAGGAGGTCTTCCGCGGTTGATTCTTTCACTTCTTGTCAAAGAAAGAGCCGCGCGTAGGAGAAGGGGGGAGATTCCAGCAGATTAGAGCTGGATCTAAAGCCAAGAAAAATTTTGGAAGAGTTTTGAGAAGGAATTCTTCAAAATGGAGGAAGATAAAAATTTTTGGCAGCACTTATAGCTGCTTTTGATGGAAAGGAGAAGTAGGGAGGCCTTATAAGGAAACTTTTTTATGTGAGTTTATATGTTCAAGGTTATGATTCCTTTTGGAAAGATTAATATTAAAAGAGAGATCTTTTAATGAGATAATGCCCAATGAGGCCCCCAATTGTGAGCCTGCACTACAAGAAAATCAGCTTCAACTGCCACCAGTTGACATGCAGGTTAATCCCATCTTACTACCCCTTTTACTTCCAAGTTAATTCAAAAAAACTTTTCTTGCACAGTCACTGTGCAAAATGCACAGTGACTGTGCATTGAAGTTGTTTTGAAGTGATATTTGAGTAATATTCAAGTAACAGCAGAAGTAAAATCAAAGTAACTGCATGTCAACTGGTGGCAGTTGAAGCAGATTTTCTTGTAGTCCTGGGTCTCTTACGTGACAACGAGGCACAAGATATGGGGGGCAAAAATCTATATTCCAGGGGAAGATGAGGAAAAAAGGGGAGGGCTTAAGAAGAAGAATAATGAGTCTGAAAAGACTGGTAATGAGCTCAATCTTGAAGAGAGCAAGAGTAGCAGAACCAGGCAGAGCCACAGTTTCTTCAACCTGAGAAGCAGGGGAAGGTACAGTCAGGGACTGCCTTATTTTTTATGCCAAAGGCAAAGGATACTTATAGGTAAACCTGTGTGGGTGTGAAGTGCCACAAGATTAAGATGAAGTTGATTGATCCTTTAAGGATAGGTGATGATGGTGCCTCTTTGAGATGAAGAGAAAGAGAGTGAAGATGAAGAGTGATAAGATCAAAGCTCCAAGATGAACTTTGAAGAAAAGAGGGATTGGCAAATCTGCTTACTAGTCAGACAGGTGACACTAAATGACCATGACGCGAAAACAAGGGGAAATGATGGGACCTGGAGTTCTGGGGAGTGAGGAGTGTTTGTCCAATGGGTCTTTTTCTTCTAAGTTCTGGTTGGTGAGTGATGATGAAAATTTTCATCTGCCCAACCCTGAAAGTTATGAACCATGTTTATCAAAATGAATATGCATTATGAGGATGAACTTAGAAAATGATTAGATGCTATGTGGACTTCCTGGTTAATTCCTCCATTATTATATTACTTCACACTTATACACAACAAGGTGTGAATATTATAATATGAAAATGCTTGTATTGAAGAGAAGAATAAGAAGAGAACATTGTTGAAGCCTTTTGGGTAACATTGTTGTCTCTAAGGCTGACACCCTGCAGGGCCCGTCCCAGAGGGGACTTAAGAGCAACCACATTGGGAATCATATTCCTGCAGATTAGCAAAACTAACATGATACCAGATTACACTTATCATGGCCCTCTTTTGCGCTGGGCAAAAAAACCCGCATAAACTCATTTGGGAACCCATAAAACTATGCCAACAAAAGAGTTCACACGGCAGAAAGGCGGAATAACCCACAGAAGAGACCTGATTCTGCGTTTGAAAGAACTCTTACCATGCTTTGAGCCTTGCGCTTGGAGATAGTCAACAAATGCTGAGGCTCCAAGGACTGTGCGAGGCAATGAAGAAAAATTAAACAAAGTCATGCTTTGTACAAGGGGAGCAAGTTTGCTATTTAAGCTTGCGCTTGGACATAGTCAAGAAATGCTGAGGCTCCAAGGAATGAGGGAGGCAATGAAGAAAAACCAAACAAAGTCATGCTTTGTACAAGAGGAGCAAGTTTGCTATTTACAAGAACCCATTGGACGGTGTCATCATGCCCTTGCCGGGTAATGGACTTCTATCTGTTCCCAAATCACTGGAGGCAATCCCGGCTCCCAGTTGCATGGGAATTTGGGTGTTAGTAGTCTTTTTTTTTTCTTTCCTAGTTACTGAGGTTGTTTTCAGTTACGCCTCTTTTGCATCAGTAAGGATTGGTGATATGGGTATAGCCCAATATTCATGCATTTGAGTGTTAATCCTAGATTAACAGGGTACAAGTCTGTACCGCGCTAGCTCCAGAACTGATTCTGGAGCAATGTTACACCACGCTAATCTTGCCCGGTGCAGTTGGTTGGTGGGATCAGTGTTGCTAATCCGCAGGGATTTTGCAACCAATGCTGTTTCTCTAACATAGTTAAGTTAGTCTGACACCCACATATGCAATACTTCCTTTTGTTCAAGCCCCAGTTGTTGTGTTAAGTCAAAACTTCCACAGGTGGAAAGAGGAGGTGTGTAAAGTGGTGATATGTTCAAGAGGAATCACAGGAAAGAAGGTAAAACCATGGGGGAGTCACTAAATATGTTGCAGGCAGGCAGGTTCCCAGCTCTGGTTACCAATCACAGCACTTTCACTCCACAGTCACACACAATTGCTCAACCACAAGTCCACCACTAAGAGTTGTAACCACTTTTCATAATTTTCCATCTAACTCAGCACCCTTTTTCTCTTAGAATGTTCCATTGGCTTCTTTCCCACAAGTCAGCCTTCATGTCTCTTCTGTCTCTGTTCCACATGCTTCTAAAATATTCCGCCAACCACAACTCAGCAAGAGTTGTTACCCTAGTTGTTCCATGACCTTCCATTTCCATTGTTCCAACCACAGGTTGGCCACTCCCACATTTCCTCTGATTTGTCTATATAAAGGCTTGTCTTCCTCCTCCTCTTTCCCTTCCTCATCAGCTGAATACAACTGGTCATCTAGTCAATCTCATTTTGCCCCAGGTTGAATACATCCTGGAGAATTATTATAAGTCATAAGCATCAGTCTGAATACATTCTGAAGCCCCCTCATAAACACCAAACCCTTACAAATAAGTACTAAGCATCATCAGCCACACAATTCTTAGGAGCACATACTCTTATTCTTGTCAACATAACTCTCCCAGCTATTAAGAGAGGCAGCCCTTCAAGCAACATTCCCTCTCAAGCTCTATTCTCCCAAGAGTAGTTCCACATCGTGTGTGGGCTTCCAAAATTACTTTGGGGCCTTGGTTATACGACTGCCAAGGATTTGTTCAACAACTCCCGCGACGTTCCCAATGTCGCAAATGAGAGTAGTTTAACCAAAAACCAAGTGGATTTGGGAGTCGCACCTCCAAATCCCAAGTCCGGGAAAAGTGTGGAAAAATATTAAATCTGGGGAGTCGTTCCCCCAAAACAAGCCTCATATTTGGGAATCGTTCAACTTTCCCTTTATGTACTGACAGACTTTTTCAAGTTCACATGAATCTCATAACCAAATCAATTTAAACATATAATAGATTTTCAAATGGAAAGAATCAAAAGATCAAAAAATAAAGAATAAGATTCCTTTTTATAACCAAAGAAGAAGAAAATTAGAGGAAATTAAGAACAAGTACAGAAAAGTAATGCAATCTAATGACACTACCAGAAAATTTGCTTCAACTGCCACCAGTTGACATGCAGTTACTTTGATTTAACTTGTGTGATACTTGAATCTTACTCAAAGAATAATTCAACCTAACTTCAATGCACAGTCACTGTGCATTGTGCACAGTGACTGTGCCTGAAAAGTTGTTTTGGATTAACTTTGAAGTAAAGGGGGTAGTAAGATGGGATTAGCCTGCATGTCAACTGGTGGCAGTTGAAGCAGATTTTCTGGTAGTGTGATAAGCATTATTTGCAGTAGATTCTGCTCCAAGTCTTGCAGTCAACTGGAAACAACTAAAGTATTTTGTTTCCCAACCCAAAGGTTCTGGCATAGCAGTTTGGCGCCATTGCTGAGGAGTTGGGGGGCTGGAAAATAACAGACATTGTTCAGCTCAACAACAAAGTTGTACAAAAAAAAAAGGAAAGCAATGAAAATTGGAGGTTTTTTGTTTTGTTTTTGTCAATTGACTCCCAAATATGGGGTTTGTTTTAGGGGAATGACTCCCCACATTTAATATTTCCTCAAACTTTTGCTGGATTTGGGATTTGGAGGTGCGACTCCCAAATCCACTTGGTTTTTGGTTAAACGACTCTCATCCTTAACGTTGGGAACCTCGCGGGAGTCGTTTAACAAGTCCTTGGCAGTCGTATAACCAAGGCCCTTACTTTATACGGTGTTCAGCTGTCTACATCATTTCTTTTGTGAAATGATGTGTGTAATTTCAAGGCCTGAGACATTTTTGTTGTTGTTGTTGTTATGTAATTGGGGGAGCAACTCGGGCACATATACTGTTTGTGAACATAGGAGGAAAGCCAAGCGGGGGAGAGCGGACCCCTATGTATGTAAGACGAGCGGCGCCACGGCGCAGCATCTCAAGAAAAAAAAGAACAAATGTAGGAGGATTCAATGTTTTTTTTTTTTTGGTGTGTGGTTGCAGGTTAAACGAGCCCATACGTATGTTCATGTACGACCGCACGAAAACAGGAGAGAGAGAGAGAATACAACATGTGCACACAAGAAAAAAAAGGGGGAGGGGGAGACGACGCGGGTTGAAAAAACACAAGGAGAAACAACAACAACAACATGATTTTTCCAGCTGTGATGAGATGGTGGTGGTGGGGGGGGGGGGGGGGGGGGGGGGGGGGGGGGGGGGGGGGGGGGGGGGGATTGTGTGTGCGGGGAGACGGAAGAGGTTTTTTTGATACATGTTTTATAAGAGAGAAGCGGCGGCAAGAAAGAGGAGACCAACAGAGCGAGGACGGAAAGGGGATCCCAGAGTGGTCGATTTGCATCGTCATCATCATCGTCTCTAGGTGGTTAATACAAGGGCGGGTGGAGGGGGCGCTATGTGCTGTAAGGAAAGGGCGGGTGCAACAAGCCTGAATTCTGCTCCTGAAGATTGACACCAACACGCCGTCATAGAGCTGTGCTAACAATGCTTCATTTCTTTGCGTCGCCTGGGGGGAGAGAGAGTGTGTGTTTGGACAGAGACCTGACGAGGGTTACCAGTAAGGACGGATCCTGGATGCCTTGCCTTGCGGATCCATCATTATCACCCATCATCCGACCAACCAGGACAAGACCATCCACAAGCCCAGGCCGGCAAAGATGGCCTTAAGGAGCGGGCGAGAGCCAGACAGCTGGGCCTGGCCTTGCTGGACTTTAGCCATCGCATGCACGGCCCGCCCCGCCCCGGCGTCGGGTGCCGCGCGAGACTTGGGCACCATCGGTGCGCCTGAAGAGGGGGTCGTCGTCGTCGTCGTCGCCGTCGCCGTCGGAGAGTCCAAGGGCTTCTTCGTCTCGCCCATGTTGGGCAAGTCGATCGGGCCTTCCGGGTCCGAGTATTCTGGAAACACTGCGCGGAAACGCGGCTGTCCACTATTCATCTCGACATCGTAGTGGAGGCAAGATATTTATGAGATTGGAAAGCCCCGGAAGGAGCGTGAATCGGAAAGGGGAGAAAGAGAGAAAGGGGCTGACACGTTGTATGCGTGCGAGCGCTTGGCAAATAGCTTGCGGTCCCCGTCGCTCGAGCGCACGCTTCCCGTCGTCATTTCTTCCGACACCATAAACGAAAGCAGGCCGTTTAAGCTAAAAAAAAAAAAGCCAGGCCGGTGTGTCAGCCACAGCTATCCACAAGAATAACCAAAAAAAGAAGAAAAGAAAAAAAACAGGGCTTACATGGTTGCGACACTCCAAGCCGGATTCCCTGCGGGGGAAGAACAGTCACCGAGACAGAATGAGACCAAGTGGGGTCTGAAGAAATCAGAACAGATGGCAGGTCGAGGGAAGAGACTTACATGATGCGGGATGGTAGTCGCTCATGCTAGTGCAGATCTTGCGGTCAGGCTGGAATCGACCGGATGGGGTCAACATCTTGATGGCCGGTGGCTTGAACGGATCTGTGGCAGCGGAGGGTAAGTACACAAGGACAACGGGGCACAGAGAGAAACAAGGGATGCCTACATTCTGCGGGGAAGACGACGGTGCCCCAAACTGCGAGCCAGAAACAACCAGTCGACATCAGATATTATGAGTCATGATGAAGGAGAGATGTGGTGGGGACAGACACTCTCCGCCTTCGTAAGGGGTGTCAGGTGGGCCGCGGAGGATGTAGTGCCATTCGAGAATATCCGACTCGCGGGGGCGGGCCATGATGAAGGGAGGCGGCGACTTGTTGAGGTCGACGAGTTCCTGCACAGATCACTTGTCAGTGGTCAGTTACTGCGCTGGAGATTGAACACGGGCATGACAGAGCGCAGGGGAGGACTGACTTTCATGAGACGCTTGTTCGCTTGCTTGGATGCCATCGTGTAGTTGTAGTTGTAGTTGCAGTTGCAGTTGTAGTTGCAGTTGTAGTTGTAGTTGTAGTTGTAGTTGCGGGTGGAGTAAGCAGTCTGTAAGGGGGTGTCTCTTTATTTATTGTGTATGTATGTATGCGGGTGTGCTGTCTTTTTTTTGTCTTGTTGGCACTGCCGCACCCGAATCAAGTACATACCCCACATGTTGCGGTTTAAGTCCCCCCGTCCAAAACCATGTCCGAAACTCAGCCTTGGCAACTCATCATCCATCACTTCCTTATTAAAGCAGTATGTTCTCTCGGAGCACACGTAACGGTTGTCCGGGCAAATGCGCTGAGTATGTACTCATAATGAGAATATGAACGGTCGTGGAGTGTCTGGAACTACCAGTCTCCTCATCCCCTGCTCAGTGCTCGTTTCGATGAACATCCGGTGCTTGGCGACCCAAATCTCAAATCACCTCTGCGGCCGGATAAATATTGTAACTGCATGAACCTTTTCACGATCAAAGTGTTGCTCAGACTCTCGAGAGTCGAGAGTCTAGGGAAGTATCAGCAGTGTAACACTGGATGACTTCCCGTCGCCATTTACAGGGCTACAGAGGCTATTAACTAAATTTTAAATCTGGGCACTGTTTCATTGGACAATTTTTTTGGAGATGTTCTAAGTAGGGCTGGGCCCCGGGGTAATTTGCACTGCTAAAAGGCCTGCCGTGGTATTACCCCTCGGGTATTACCCGCTATCGGGTAGTACAAAATCCGTTCCCGAGTAATATCCGACGGGTATCGGGTATACTTGTGGGGGACCGACGCGTCAGTTAGGTTTTAGCCTCTTGGGCAGAGTTTGAGCTTCAAACGTCCAATCGCCACCTATTGCCACGTATTGCAGCAAACCCTCAAAAACTCCACTTCAGCAAATCACCCAGCTCTTTGTCCACACCAGACTCCAATCACTCGAGTATCAATGGCACGAAAATCCCTCCAGCTCCCAGAAAAGCCCAAGGCACCGGACACCCCAAAAATAAAAGTTGAAAAAATTGAAAAAAATCAAAAAATTGAAACAAACAAAAAAATTGAAAACAATGAAAACCATGAAAACAATAAAAAACAAGAAGAAACCACAAAAAACGGAGAAAACAAAAAAACAGGCCATCAACCGGACGAAAAAGATCCTCAAGCAAAGTCAGCATCAGTCACGCCTGCTCCTGGAATCTCAGGAACCCAGCCAACTCACGGCGTACGAAGATCGTGGGTGTGGAAGTACTTCACCGACAAACCGGATGACGACAAAGTTTTATGTACTGTCATATCGAAGAACAATGGTCAACCGTGTAACGTGTTGCTGGCCCGAGACCGCAGTGGGAGCACCAAGTCAATGGGAGAACATTTATGGCGTAAACACCAAATAGTCGACCCCAGCAAAGTTGAAAGTGGCTTGCAGGACATCTTGGTGATGATAAAAAAAAGAAAACTTGAAAATGTAAGTCATTCTCTTATGATGTATCATACTGTACCCCATTTTCTCATACTTAGAAGTTCTTCAATCTGTTTTACGCAATTTATAGAACTCCAGCTCCGGCACTGAACTCACCTCAAACTCACTTAAGAAAGCTATTGCTTATCTTATTGCTGATGCCGACCTGCCATTTGCCTTTGCTGAGCAACAATCTTTCCGCAACCTGTTGCATCTTGTCAATCCAATGATCCGTCCAGGCAATCTGATGTTCTCCAGGAAGACCATTGCCATGGAAGTGCACTATTTGCACAAGTCGCATACTCTCAATCTGCAAAATATATTTGCAAAGGCAAAACATATCGCCTTCACGCTTGACGCTTGGACTTCGCCAAACACCCTTGCTTTCTTGGGAATCACAGCACATGCAATTATGCCCAACTGGCAGTTGATGAATGTCGTTGTTGGCTTGTCTCAGATCCAGGGTAAGATGAATTTTTTTTATGTTGAAAACGTGTCAAGTCAAACTTGGAGCTGACTTTCCTGAATTCTTCGACATACAGGTGCACATACTGGTGTCAACCTTGCCAATGTGTTCATCGAGGTCCTGGATAACTTCGAAATTTCGGATTTGCTGGTGGCTGTTAAAGCTGACAATGCCAGCAATAACTCGACTCTTGCGTTAAGAATTGAAGAGGTCTTGAGCGGCTAGTTTTTTGCGTCGGATCACATGCTGGGCTGCATGGCCCATGTTATCAATTTGGCCGCCAAAGATGGCCTCCTGGCCTTCGGATTGAACATCAAAGAGACCAACAATGAGGAAGACAACAATGAAACGGCTAGTTCCAACCAAATGCGCATCAATCACATCACAAGCCGACCCAATGGCAGTCACATCAACATCAAGACTATAATCACACGTATCCACTGTCAGCTTGCTACTGAGTCAGAGACAACCTGACAAAGCAACACTAGTAATATAGAAATTAATGAAAATACATGAAAAATAAAAACAACATTATTACCATATGTACAAACCCTGAAAATAGTACATATGCTAATAATTGATACCAAATAGACATGAAATAACTATAATAATAAGGAATAATCATAAGGTAACCATAGTAACACATAAAAGTAAGAATAATAACTAGTAACCTTATTTTTACCCAAAAACCTTCACAAAGTTCTGGACCTTTAAAATTAAGTTAGAACTAAAATAAATAACCACTTTTTACAGAAAGTGTGAATAACTTCTAAAGCTTGAGGATAACTTAGAATATTATGTCATATTCTGAATCCTCATGTAAAATAATGTAGGGTTCCTCACTAGAAGTACCCCCAAATTCCTACTCCTTCACCTTGAACCAATTACTTGTCACAATTGGCCACACCCACGTGTCACAGATGCACATTACACACGTATGTACTTGATATATATGCATACTGTATGTGAAAGGTCCAAAGGTCCAATTATGGACTTATAATTGAGGTGTTGTGTATAGTTTGAGAGTTAGGCCCAATTGAGGTTTAAACCTCCAACCCCGCGCGTGGATTATATAATCCAATTGGAAATTGGCCAAATGCGTGGAAATAGGCAATTACCTAGTTACCAGGTATGTACAAGCATAACCAGTGTACAGGTAGATTCTACATGACAGATTTGCAAGGTTTAAGTAATAAAAACCTTGAATACCTAAGATTAACACAGCCAGTGTGGCCTTTAAAGATTGGCCATAGCCATTTGTGGCCCATTTCTGTCATCTGTGGCCCATTTCAGATACAATCACACGTCAGTGTTGCTATGTACCTTGGTTACAATGACTAAATAGGTTATTAAGGTCATGGAAAGCACTTGTGACGCTGAAATAATGACCAGCAGTGCCATTGGGATGAGCCTTGTTAGTGCCAATCTCCCAAATTGGCCACATTGCGCTGGAATTCAGCAACTACAAGCACACAGGCAGGAAAGGTCCTCTACTATGAGTGAAATTAGTATATATAGAGCCCTCTTTCCACGCCAAATGTTCATCATCATCATTTAGTATTACAGTCAATCAGTTACGCCGTGTCCTGTCCTATTTCAGTTACTCTGCTCTGCTTGCCTGTTTTATTCTTGGTGTTCAGTCTTAAAATCAACCTTCAAAGTGTCCAGCTCCTGCGCAGAAACCTACCAATCTACCCAGCAGCTCTACTTCACACCCCTACATGGCTTTTTGGCGTAAAAGAAGCAACAGTGAGTACTTCTTTTATCCTTCTGTCCCCATTCTGGTTCCTTAATTGGAAAGCACTTTGGTACCACCTTCTGTTACGCAGAAACCCATTGTTTGCTTAATCAGATACCACCCTGCTTAGCAGATCTCTGATTTAGAGGGCACCTACAAACACCCCTGCGCCAGCAGGCCCCTCTATAAAAAAGAATTATATTCTTTTTATTTCTTCCTTTACTACTTTTCTACGTGAAAATACTCCACTCTACCCATCATTTGCACTCTTATCACCTTGTGTAGCTAAAAGGTACTAGCCCTTAGCATCACAGAGGCTGACATCCACGGCCTGACCACTTATGTTCAAGCAACACCTCAACGAAGTGAGCAGTTTCAATCTGTGATGGCCTTGGTGGAATCCCGACATCCAGAACCTTCAAAGCATCAAAGAACTCTGCGCAAATCAACCTCTGGATCTCGTTCTGAAAGTACTCAGAAGACGTTGGTCTTGGATGTCAAGACTCGCTGGAACTCTACTTACCTCATGCTTTATCGGGCTCTTGAACTCAAGGACGTCTGCAACATTTTCTGCCATTGCTCTGAGGCGTCCAAATACATGCTCTCACCTCTTGAGTGGGACAAAGTTGCCCAATTAATCCAGTTTCTGAAACCTCTGAACGAAGCGACCAAATTCCTTTGTTCTACACAATACCCAACCCTCAACATATCTCTTCCGGTATATATCTCTTTGATGAAGCAAATTACCCAAGTCCACTCGGTCTATGATGCTGAGCAGCTCCTTCCAGCCGCAGAAAGTATGATCGAAAAACTCAAGAAATACCTTGTTATGGCTTTGGATAAGACGTCTCCAATGTGCGCAATGATACTTGACCCACGAATCAAGATGGCTTACATTGAGAAAAACACTAAATTCATTCAGGACGAAATCAATAGTTCCTTCAAGTCAGAAACTGTTCTCTCCAACTTTAAATTCAAAGCTAGGCACTTTGATCGCAGCCCAGCTAGATGCAACACAACCAAGAACCCAAACGGAACGAAGCTCATCAGCAACATCCTTGCTGATGTTTTCAAGAATGAAAGCTTGATTAGCAACCTCAATTCCGAGATCCGAGATTACCTAAACGCAAACGTCGAAGCATCTCAAACCGACGTTCTTGAATACTGGCGCATCAAGACTTCGATCTACCCCTCGCTGGCAGGAATGGCAAGATGCTACCTCGCCATTCCTGCTACCAGCGCTCCGTCTGAGAGAGTATTTTCACATTGCAAGAATATCGTGGGACCTCAACGCAGGCGACTTAGTCCTACTTTGATTGCCAACCTTTTATGTCACAAGGAGTGGTATCAAACGGTCGGAACCTTGGATCCCGCGCCCTACGACGAGACAGATGACGGCTTTGATTCCGATGACATTGAGCTTTTAGACTACACGCTCCACAGTAATGCCAACACACACCACCCCCTATATGTACCCATGAATGTTATCTGTAGTCGCTTGTTTTTTTCATTCCTTCCTCCCAAATTCCAGTTCTCCAGTGTCCCCCCCCCCTCATGCAATGGGAAGTCGGTCCCCGACCAGTTTTATTACCCCTCCCGGGTCATTTACCCGGTATACCCCGTCGGGTAAGAAATATGGTATTGTCTGTCCCGTGCCCCGACCCGCCGGGTCGGATACTCGGGTATACCCGTTTGTCCTGCCCCCGGGGCCCAGCCCTAGTTCTAAGAGGTGTTGAGTTTTTTGGTCAAAAATCTAGAATAACACCTCTAAATTTAGAAATTCAAATTCTGTCAACGCCGACGGGAAGTCATCCAAGTGGTCTTGACCCCCACTACTGCTCAATTTGTGAGTGCGAGTGGCTCGTGAAAACATGTTCCTCCGGGAGACCCTTATAAGATCAACTCGCAGTCATTCCTTATATCCTGATCAATTATATTATATCCGACAAACAACAACCAGCGTATGAGCATCTAAGTTCAAACACACGTCCTCCTCGTCGAAACATTGAAACAGAAGCACACACGGTACCGCGTCAAGTGCATCCACTCTTTTTATTTACAGCGGCTGGGTGTGGAACTAATATATAAGGCCCGTATATGACCAAGCTGAGCGAGCGAAAACGACTCACCCGTGTTCATACTGCGCTATATACACTAAATATCGCATCGCCACCTCCTTCTTTCCCTCAAGGGGAAGCAAGCAAAGTTCCTCGCCCCTCCGTCAACTTCACAAAATGAGTCGCAACTTTCTCTACCAGTACATCCTCGGTCTACCTATCTCAGCTTTGCTCACGGCGGTGGCAATGGCGCCTGAATCGAAGGAAGCTATGGTCCACATAACGGAACACTTGAGTAAGGGCCCGGGGATGGACCTTCCTGCTGATTATAATAATCTCGTTCACTCTAATCAACGCCAGACCAGCCCAGTTTCACAGTCAGTGTTGATTACCCATGATGGAGGGGAGCCAATTGTGGAAAACGTGATTCCCATTCCCAGAAAGCGCAGAACTGTTTCGAAACGGCCTGCATCCAAAAAGTTCAGGACAGCGGCCGGTGATCCAACGTCTTGGAAATGGGGCCAAACGCTTCGAATGGAGACAGAGAAAGACTTGAATGACTGCGGCGATGATCGACTGCAGGCTGTTGGGCCCAGTCGCCCCATAGTACGCGATAAGGCAGGAAAACTGTTTGAGGTATATGATTGGAGTTTTTTGCGGGAAGATGGATGGAATGAAAAGACGGAGTCAAACCAAAGGATGTATCTGAGGTATCTGAACAAATTAGCAGGTCAAAAGCAGATTAAGAGATACGACTTTTCTATTCCACGAAATCAGGCCGCTACATTCCTGGAAGAATTTTCTCAAAGAGGCAAAAAGTTTCATGAATATAATTGAAAGAATCCAAAGAACTAAGGGAGTATTTTATTAGACAGTTATAGACATATATGTACAATGTGTGAAAGGAGGAAAAAGGAGAAACAAGCCTTACCTAAGGCAGGAAGGATAGAGGTGCGAGATAGAGAAGAGAGAGAGAGCTCGGTAGTAGAGACAAAGATAGGTGAGGTGAAGTAGATGACAAGAACAAGAGATGAACATGCAGGGGCGTGAGAGAGAGAGATGAAACAAGTGATACGGGTGCTACAACGTATGTGCACCAGGCACGTTACGGAAAGAAAGTGAGTGATAGAGGTAGTAGCACGAGGGTCGACAATCAAAGATAATGAAGAGATAAAGTTTGTGGATACAAGCGATGAACAGGAGATTAGTACCAGCGATGGAAGGTTGCTGTTTGCTTATGATGTTGTTTTATCGTTGTGAAGGGAGAAAGTCGACAAGGGAAAAGTCAGTGCTTTGCCAAAGGATCTTTCCTTATATAACCTTGATTGCCCCGGTGCTTACCTGGGACAACATGCCTGAGTTACTTCGCCTGGCCCTGGCCATCATGGTGGTCAGGGTCCAAAGTGGTTCCTTGGCTGCAAGTGCCTTGCTCATCCGACCGCAATTCATCACCTGCATGGGCGGTTTTGGGGAGAGTTTCAAGCGGCATAGAGTTAGTCTCTTATACAGATAGAGTTGACTATGCGAAGGCCAACAAGACTTACGTATGGCGTGCATGAAGGCATCAGCCACGTTGGTGGTGCAGGGAACAGTATCTTGACAATAATTTTGATGAGAATGATACTGAACAAGTGAGGAATTCACATTTCTATGAAATCCTTCTCGCTATCTGCGATCAAAATATTAATCTCGAAAGTTACTCCACTTTCTCCACGGGAATTATGCAAGATTTGGTGGTGAAAATTCAAACCAAATTACTTAGTGTCCGCAACATTCCTCCATCGCAAGTATCGAAGGAGATAGAAACGATCAAGGAGTTTCTGGCTGATACCACCAAGATCTCCCTTCTCCTGATTGTGATCGTCCGTTCGATTTTCAGGGAGCATGAACAGGATGTACTAACAGAAAGAGAAGTACAAGAAATCCTGGACTTTTTGAGGGATATGTGGTTTAGGCTTGAGGAGGATCAGGAAGGTGGTGGTGGTGGTGGGTCTAAGGGGAAAATGAGTGCATCATGGAAACGGCAAGTCCACAAAGCCCTCAACGCTAAACATAGTAGGCGTGGCTACAAGTTCGCCGGGCAAAGGGAAGCCAGGTATCGTATCTGCCACAACTTTCTCAACCATTATATGGGCGAGAGGCACATGCATATCACAGACAAGCACGGTAAAATAGTTCATAGGCGCACTCTTATTCACCTCATCCATAAACTTCTCTACTTTTCAAATTAGAAAATCGTTTCTCTCAGAACCTTCCCAATACAAATTTAGAAAAAAAAATAAAAACTAAGCCTCTATAATGAATATGGCACATGGAATATTTTTGAAGATCTCCCAATGAATTTTCCTTTTTTCTGGAATGCCTTTTCTTTATCCCTTTCATACCTTAATTACTAGACCACTTTTCTTCTCTCAAATTTTCATATTCCTCAAATTGTCATTTTGCATAGATTCCATAGACTTAGTTGCTAAATGACTTGTCCTCATTCATTGAAACTAGACTTATTTGCTAAATGACTTGTCCTCATTCATTGAAACTTGCTTCTTAAAGTTATTTTTCCTTCATGTTATTCTCTCTCTCACTGCACATGATCAAATTAAATCTCACAATCCAGTCAAGAAATTTTCTTCTCAATTATGGCTTGGAATATTCCTGGCATCCAACCTTCTCCCATGTCCATGATTGTTGAAAGATCACTTTCATTAACAAGCTTGTGAACAGTCCATTTGGCATAAAACCAGGAAAAGTAGTTGAATACACGATCAGTCTGTCAGCTTGCTACTCTTCAGAGACAATCTAACAAAGAGTACATGAGAAGATAAAATCATAATAAAAACATTGAAAATTAGAAAATAAATTGTATTACCAAAGTTAGAGACATTATTACATGTGTAGGAATTTCTCTCACTTTGTAATGAATTATGGCTTTGTTATGTATAAATACAAAATAAGAATAAACATTGAAATACCCTGTCAAAATCATGTTTTACACAAAATATTACCATAACTCTTAAACCTTAAAGAAAACTTAGAATATTATGGCAGATTCTTAATTTACATGCAAAATAACCTAGGGTATCCCACTCATGGTACCCCCTAATTCTCACTCCTTCACCCCTTTTACCCATTTCCCCCACATGTAGGATTGCACGGCATCCATGCGTAACATGTTGGTTGACTATTATGATACCAACTGGGAAATGACCAAAAATGGACGTCATTTCAAAGTGTTGTGTGAAATGGCTGAGTTAGGCCCAAATGGGGTTTAATGTTCCAACCCCGCGCACTGGTAACACAAATTGGCCCAATTCACTAAAAAAACCCCGCATGAACTACACAAATACATGTTACTAAGGCAGCATGTATGTAACTAGGTTTCAGGAACCTTGCATCATATATATAAACAAGGTTTCCGCCTTTAAAACCTTAATTACACATGTTTAACACCTGTAGCGTGGCCCAGTCTCAATATTTGTGGCCCTTTTCAGGCGTAACCACTCCTTCAATGCTACTGTTGACTAAACCAAGCCAGTAGTATTGAACCAGGTTGGTCTACATGGTTATTTGGCGTCAACAAATTCATCATAACCTTGTATATTCACCCATAAGCAGCTGTGGCTTGCCCTTTTGGTCCAAACTAGCGTAACAATGGCCTGGTTTGGTTTGAAATGGGCCACACCTGCAATTGAGGCAAATTACCACGCACACAGTGGCCCAAAATTGATATTTAAAGAGCTTTGTTTGCCCACTTTTGACAATCCCCATCATCTTTTATCATACCAGCATATACCAACGCAATCAACCAGCCTTTACACTAGTTATTAGCCTTGTTATACCTGTTATATTGGATCATCACCTCAACCAACAATTACCACGACAAATTCCCAGCTTTCCAATCAGTTCTTGCCTGCTTTTGACGCCTCAAGATCCCTGCCAAGCTTGAAGAAGACCCCTCTGCGTGGATTTTAGCATTAGTGAGTAAAATTCCCCGTAGCACTTCTTTCTTTGTCATTTCTGGGCGTACTCCTTGTCAAAGGACCAGATAATTAGAGTACCCCTGTTATTTCAGGATCTAATTCATAGAGGGCACCGTAAACACCCCTGTAACTCAGGCCCCTCTTTGATAAAAAGCTTTTGCTTTTTGTTATATTTCTTTCTCCTTTTTCTACTTTACCCCATTTCACCGTGAGACCCACGCGTGAAACCACCTTTTTATATCTTTGCACCACGTGTAGCTAGAAGAACTTTGTTCTTGGCATCACGTAGGCTGACACAGTCTATCTTCCCAAAATTAGTTTATGAGATTTATTTGGAATCGGAAATAGTTTTTTTCTTTAGCTTCACTTCATTTCTTTTGTATTTCCAAGTATTCAGTTTCAATCTATCTGTTTCCTTTTTCTTATTTGTTATTTCCTTCTTTCCTTCTGGTTTGCATAAAGAACATAGAAGGTGTGTGTGGATTCTATGGAAGAACCAACTGTTGTGAAATGCACAATTACTACTGAGATTGATGAGAAAGGTGCCCATTAATTGAAAGAACTGACTGTTGTGAGAAACATAATCACTACTGAGGGTAATGAGAAAGGAGCTACATAGCACACATGGATCATTGAGGAAAGAGGAATAAGACACAATGAGTGTTGAATGATAAGAAAAAAACACTTGGAACTTTGAATTAAGACAGATAAAATTGGTCAAAGAGTAAAGTATCTATGGTTCTGTATCAGGTCTAAAACTGCCCATTGTGTGTTCAACGCTGAGTCTTGACGCCTGTGCGCAGTCATTTTTTGGTTGATCATTCCTTTGTCCTTCAATATTTTTCAGACTCCCAAGTTAAGCTGACAGCTTTAACCATTGGGAGCGGGGCATACAAGGCCAGCCGAGTCTTGAATGGGTGTTGGACAACGCCACGACGAGGAGCCCAGGCATCGCTATCCCTGCAGACAGTGTCGAGCCTCGAGGAGGATGACAGCTTCCCAAGACTTCAATGACGACAGGACCCAGTTTTATGCCACAAAAAGATGGGAATGGTCAACAGGAAGAAGCCGCCCATACAAGGATTCCTTTCTCTTCTTGAATCACACGTCGGTCCACCATTCCTACCCCTTCTCTGTATGAGCCCAATTATCTCAGTGGACCAAGCCAGATAGACACACGGATATACCAAAACCAATCTGCAGTAGATCTCCTGCCTTCCCAGTTTCCTCTCACATTGCTGGTTAACATGTTTCTCTCTCTTGTCTGGTTGCTTATCACTCAAAACCGTACTGGTTTTCTTACCTTTTTCTCGTCAGGATTTGTTCATTTTGTGGGTGCGAGTGGCTCGTGAAAACAAGTTTTACTCTTTAGTGCACAGATTATCAACTCGCAGCCATTGCTGCCCTGATCAATATACATCTGATGACCAGCAGCAGTGCAAAACAACCTATTCACATTAGCTGGAAAGTTCATTGAAAACAGAAACACATACGGCACCGCGTCGAGTGCATCCACTATACAGCGGGTCGGTCCGGAGCCAGGGCCGGCGTATGACAATGCTCAGCGAGCGAAAGCGATCCCCCTCATATTCGCTATTCGCACTGGATTATAAGTCTCGCCATCTTCCTCCCTGGCTAATCAAACAGAGTTTCTGATCTCCCTCTGCTCACACGATGAGATGCAGATTCTTCTACCATGTACTCCCTCTTCCAATCTCAGCTTTACTCACTGCAGCAGCAATGGAGCCTATATCACAGGAAGGCATATTGCACACAGCAGCACCTACAGAACTGAACAAGCAGCCAGAGATGGAAGTGCCCCCTGAACATCTTGGTGACCTTGATCACCAGACCAGCCCCGTCTCCGAGTCAGTTTTAAGCTTTTCTGGCACCCAAGGAGAAAACCCAATAAAGCAAACTCGCTTTCCAAACCCTGGAAAGTGTGGGACTGATTCAAATCAAAGCCTTACATTTGAAAAAATCAGGGCCTGTGACACTTCTGGTAACCTTGGCCATACCCTTGGAAATGAAAAAGAGAACCATTTGGATGATGATGGTGATGATGATGATGATGATGCCAGTCGACCAATACGCGACAAGACAGGAAAACCTTTCGAAGTCTATGATTGGAGTTTTTTGAGAGAAGATCCAGAGAATAAGAAAACAGCTCAAAATCAAAGGAAGTTTTTGAGATACCTCAACAAATGCCAGCGTAAAAAAGACAAAAAATATGGCTTTTCTATTTCACGAGATCAGGCTGCTCCATTTCTGACAGATTTTTCTCGAAGATATAAGAAGTTGCATGAGTTTTCGTTTGATGTAGAAGCCGTGGAACAGGTTAGGAATTCTCATTTCTATGATATCCTTCTGGGAATCTCCAATAGGAGAATCGATCTTGGACGTTACCAAACTTTCTCGAGAGAAATTGTGGGAAAATTGATTAGAAGAGTTCGAAAACACTTACAAGCTGCCAATATTTCATTCATAGTGTTATCAAAACGCGTCAAACTCATCAAAAAATTTATTGCAGATGTCACCAAAATCTCTCACATCCTGATTGTGATTGTTCTTTCACTTTACAAGGAGCACGAGCAAGATGTCTTGACAGAAAGACAAGTCCAAGAAATCCTGGACTTTCTGAGGGACTTGTGGTTTCGGCTTGAGAGGCAAAGTGCATTTGAGGGGGAAAACTGGGCCATGCGTGTCCACAAAACTTTGAAAGCTGATGGTAGGTTCGGTCTAAAGCTGGCTGGTAAAAAGGAAGCGAGGTATCGGCTCTGTCGGAATTTCGTCAACTGTTGGATTAAGCACAAGAACATGGATGTCAAAACAGAGGACGGCAAAATGGTCCATGAGGGCACTTTTATTCACCTCATCCATAAAATCCTCTACTTCTCAAATTAGGAAAAAAATGTCTCTCAGAATCATGCCAATAAAAATCAGCAAAGAATAAAGAAAATGAGGACTGAGCCTTTGGGGATATGATTCATTAAATACTATTGAATATTTCCCAATGAAAAGCTGGAATGCCTTTTTATCCCCTCCATGACTGAGTACTACTTTTCTTTTTTCAAATCATATTACTTAGATTGTCATTTTGCATCAATTCCATCAGATTTATTTAGTAAACAACTCATACAAAAGGCCCTGTTTGTCAGCGTCATAAAAAACAGCGTAATATTGAGAATTTAATTTAATAAAAACTAAACTCTTCAACCAAATTCAACCAAATTTTTATTCTGGGAAGTAGAACAGCTCCTCTCAATAGAATGATGAAGAAAACCGACAGTTTTGGTGATCTTGAGCCTAAAAATTGCAATATTTTGCTTAATAAGGGTTCTAAGCTGTCAGCCTCTGTGATGCCAAGGGCTAGTACCTTTTAGCTACACAAGGTGATAAGAGTGCAAAATAAGGGTAGAGTAGGATAATTTCACGTAGAAAAGTAGTAGGAAAGAAATAAAAAGAATATAATTCTTTTTTATAGAGGGGCCTGCTGGCGCAGGGGTGTTTGTAGGTGCCCTCTAAATCAGAGATCTGCTAAGCAGGGTGGTATCTGATTAAGCAAACAATGGGTTTCTGCGTAACAGAAGGTGGTACCAAAGTGCTTTTCCAATTAAGGAACCAGGATGGGGACAGAAGGATAAAAGAAGTACTCACTATTGCTTCTTTTAAGCCAAAAAGCCACGTAGGGGGGTGAAGTAGAGCTGCTGGGTAGATTGGTAGGGTTCTGCTCAGGAGCTGGACACGTAGGTTGGTTGATTTAAAGAGAACACCACGGATAAAACAGGCAAAACAGGGCAGAGTAACTGAAATAAGGACAGGACACGGCGTAACTGATTGACTGTAATAATAATTGATGATGATGAACAACATTTGGCGTGGAAAGAGGGCTCTATATATACTATTTTCACTCATAGTAGAGGACCTTTCTTGCCTGTGTGCGTGTAGTTGCTATATTTCAGCGCAATGTGGCCAATTTGGGAGATTGGCACTAACAAGGCTCATCCCAATGGCACTGCTGATCATTATTTCAGCGTCACAAGTGTTTATAATGACCTTAATAACCTATTTGGTCATGGTAACTAAGGTACATAGCAACACTGATGTGTATTTGTATCTGAAATGGGCCACAAATGACGCAAATGGGCCACAAATGGCTATGGCCAATCATCAAAGGCCACGCTAGCTATGTTACTCTTATGTATTCAAGGTTTTTATTAATGAAACCTTGTAAATAAACCACGTAGAATCTACTAGTACCCTAGTTACACCTGTACACGTGTGGTAACTAGGGGATTAGCTATTTCCACGCATTTGGCCAATTTCCAATTAGATTATATAATCCACGCGCGGGGTTGGAGGATTAAACCCCAATTGGGCCTAACTCCCAAACTATACACAACACCTCAATTATAAGTCCATAATTGGTCATTTCACATATAGTATGCATATATAACAAGTACATACGTGTGTAATGTCCGTGTGACATATGTTTGTGGCCAATTCTTACGGGTAATTGGTTCAAGGTGAAGGAGTAGGAATTTAGGGGTACTTCCAGTGAGGGACCCTACATTAATTTGCATGAGGATTCAGAATATGACATAATATTCTAAGTTATCCTCAAGGTTTAGAAGTTATTTAGTATTTTTGTAAAAAGTAGTTATTATTTTAATTTATTACTTATTTTTATGGTGCCAGGACTTTGCTAAGCTTATTGGATAAAAATAAGTAAACTGAGTTTTTTGTACATTATTAGTCATATAAATGGGTCTTAATATTGTGGTAATAATGTCTCTTTTTATGTTACTTTTGTCAGGTTGGCTCTGACATAGTAGCAAGCTGACATAAGCGTAATATTTGTATTATGGTGATGAAGATTGCCTAAAACCTCATTTTTTTTGATGGAAATATTGAAAGGAGTAGCTCAACTTTACTGAATAAAAATTCTGTTTGGTAATGCTGAGTGGTTTACTTTTTATTGAATTAATTTCTCATTATTACGCTGATATTTATGATGCTGACAAACGGGGCCAAAGTCTACAGTCATTGAAACTTACATAATAGAGCTGTTTCTACTTCTTTCCACTCTTATACACAGTCAAGTAAATACAATCTCATCATCAGTCAAAGAAAAATTATCATTTATGGCTGGTAATATTCTCATTATTTAATCTTCTCCCTTATTCATGTTTGTCAAGAAATCACTTGAACAATCTTGTAAACAGTATATTTGGCAAAAATAGAAAAAGTAATTGATTCCATCAGTCCATCTTCCCCAAATTAGTTTATGAGATTCAGTTGAATTCAGAAACAGGATTTATTTAGCTATATTTCACTTTTTTCCTCCTAATTTATTCAATTGCACTCCATCTGATTGCTTTTTTCTTTATTTCATTCATTCATTTGTTTTGGGTACTGACAGCAATATAAATTGAAAGCAGTTCATCCTGTAATCACCCCTGTCAATAACATTTTGGCTATTGTATAGCCGTGGGAACCACTGTATCAAAGGCTATCTAGTAGCCATTCTGCCATCTTGTTTCATCTCGCTCCATCTCTCTTTTCTGTACCAATAATCACTCCTCGCAATGTTTAGAAAGAAACCCCAGCCCCGATGCCTGGCGCCCTGAACCCAACCTAACAGGAGACCTAAAAGAAGACCTAACACCTAACCTAACTACCTAACTTGAGGTGTTAAAACCTAACCTAACCACCTAACTTGAGGCGTATTGCAACGTCTTTCTTGAATGAAGTGTGTTAATGGGACACTTATAGCTTGCGGGCGAGATGAAGCAAGATGAAACGAGACGTGAGATTGGCTACTACATATCCTTTGTAACAGGTGTTCTCACGCCTATACAGAAGGCCAAAAGGAGCCGAATGTGGTGCCTGTAATAGGCTGGAATATGGGAACCAGTCTCAGATTCTTGGTTAAAACCGCTGTTTTGACTATGTAACACTATGAGAGACATGTGACATGAGTCACAGGAAGAGACCTGTTCAACTATATGTCATTCCACCCATGTCAGTATGAACTTGTCCTCTCCATGAACCAAAGAAACTCAGGCTCAGTTGACCAAGCGAGATAAGCACACTGTCATGGATTTAACAAAACCGATGCGCAGTAGATCCCCTTCGTTTTCAATCTTGTCTTGTACATTTGGTTGTATTTTTGTCTCCCTTTTGGTCATGTTGTGTTTTTCTCATATTGATCTTTGCCCGGATGTGTTCATCTTGTAAGTGTGGTTGTCTCGTCAAAGCATGTTTCTACGCCATCAACTCGAATGAACTCGCAGGCATTCCCCTCCTCATCAGCATTTATATATCTGATTGACAACAAGAATGTACCACGATCAAAACTGTTTTGGATTTTCAACGCAAGTTGTATCATTGAAACAAGAGCAAAATCGTGTCAAGTGTATCTGCTATGTATAGAGCAGGTGGGTCTGTACCGAGGAGAAATGACGCACAGATGAGCGGCTAAGTTTTAGGTCCCACCCCCCCTACACAGCCAAGTGGTAGACCACTTGTCGGAATGCTCCGAAGGGAGGCCAAGTTCCCCCTCTAAATTACAAAGGGACTCATTCAAGTCAGGCTCAGCGAGCGAAAGCGGTCATTTTCACCCCGGATTTTAAATATAGCACCGCTATCTTTTTCCGTTGGGTAGAGCATTCCACACACATAATTTTTCTCCTTTGACACAATGAGATGCAGTGCCATACACTACATCTCCTTCCTACCTACCTCAGCTCTCCTCACTGCATCAGCAACGGCACTTCAATCTAAGGAAGGAATGTTGCAAACAACCTCACAGCTCGACTTGAACAAGGAGCCGATGATGGAAGTGTTCCCTGGATATGTTGGTAACTTTGATCAACAGGCCAGCCCAATTGCAGGGCCAGTGTTAAGTCCATCTGGTAACTACAGAGAAGATCCAATAGAAGAGAACTTCTTGCCAAAAATCTATCCTGGAAAACGTAGAAAAGTGGATGCAAATCAAAGCTCCGCAATTGCATTAAAAAAGTTCAGGGACTGTGACATTCCTTGTAACATTGGCCGAACCCTCCGAATTGAGAAAGATAAACATGTGGATTATGATGCCAACAATATACCAGTACGCGACAAGACAGGGAAACCCTTCAAAGTATATGATTGGAGTTACTTGAGAGAAGATCCGGAGCACAAAAAAACAGCTGAGAACCAAGGAAAATTTTTGAGATATCTCAATGAATGCAAGTTCATAAAAGGGGAAGAGAGTTCATTTTTTATCAAAAAGGATCAGGCAGCTGGGTTTCTGGTCAGATTTGCCCGTAATAACTGCAAGTTGGAAAAATTTCTATACGAAGCAGGAACTACTGAACTAAATAGGTATTGCCATTTTTATGAAATCCTTCTGGGAATCTCGGATAATAAAATTAATCTTGGACGTTATGCAACTTTCTCAAAAGGAATTGTGGATGGCATGATTGAACAAGTTGAAAAACAATTACACGTCAACAATATTCCGCTATCAGAGATGTCAAATCAGATACAAAGCATCAAAGAGTTCATGGAAGATGTCACCAAAATCACCCATCTTCTGATGATTATTGTTCTGTCGCTTTACAGGATGCATAAACAGGATGTGTTAACAGTAAATGGAGTTGAAGAAACCTTGCAATTCTTGAAAAAAATATGGTTTTGGCTTGAGGAGAGTGAATTTGCCGGCAAAAGAAGTTGGCAAATGCAAGTCCACAAACTGTTGAAAGGTAACAAGAAATTGAGCTATGGATGGGCTGTTCAACTAGAAAATAGGTATCGAATTTGTTGGAATTTTCTTCACTATTGGATGGAGCAAAATGACCTGACTGTCAAAATAATGTATGGTCAAGTAAGACATAAGCTTACTTTTACTCATCTAATAAATAAGCTCATCTACTTTTCAAATTAGTAATAAATCACATCTCAAAATCTTCACAATAAAAACAAGAAATAAAAAAAAAGGAAGCCTCAGAGCAGCTCCAGCGCGCAAGTCAAACCGAGTTGCCATCCAACTTTTAGCAACCCAAACCCCAAAAAAGCGAGCCACCCCAGCTGCTATCTGAGTTGCTAGGGCCCTTGGTTGCTTCCTCCGGAGGGAGCTGGTTGCCTCATCTGGCAACCCTCTTCCTCCCACCGTCCCATGAAACATCTGTGAAACACCTCCCATCCACCCCCCAAACATCATACTTCTACATCACTACACCACCACACCTTTCAAAAAATGGCCTTCAATACATCTTCCCCAGAAATCTTGGATCCCTTGCTTGAAGACAACAATCAGCAAGAAGACAAAGTCAAAGGTAATTCTTTTTTCTGTGATCACGTTCATCACTCCTTGAAGACATTCTGATTTCTCTCTGTTTTTGTAGAGGAACAAACACCTACCAGCAAAAAAAAGAGGAACATGGAGCCCAAAGGCACTCAACAAACACCAGGGGAGAGGAAGGGACACTCCCCAGGGAGGGCCATAGCTTATGTTGACCCTGGTTTTGGTCTGAACTCTGTCAGACGTCAATCACAAATTGTTGATGAACTATTCCTTTCAATAAGGTGAAATGAAGGTGAAATAATGATGAAGTGATGTGCTAAAAATTGTGAAATTATCAACAAATTTTGTTGAATTTATTTTGAATTCTAGCTCAACTTAATCATGAATATGGACTACAATTGCTCAATAAATGCATGTTACACAGAAATATACTGTTCAACAGGCTGGGCCTTTCACGGATGATTACTAATTTGTGTTGGTTATGGGATGTGAAACCAATTTTGACAATGTCCCCCTATCCCGCTTGAGTGGGATAGGGGGACATTGTTAAAATTCCCTCTCACAAAAATCAGAAATGGAACATGAAGCTGAGAATATATAAATAAATGAAAAGCCCCTCTTACCACAAAGTGTGTGCCAATGCAACATGATGTCCAGCTGAAACCTAACACTCCCCAGATTGACTTTGATCAGTTTTTGGACTGAGAGGGCTACCGTTTTTTTGCACGTTGTGGTACAATTGCAGCAAATTTTTGCTGATGTCAGGGCAAATTCTTAGATTTATTTGGATGCAGAAGGTAAAGAATTCAATAGTATAATAGAATTATTAACCAATTTTTTCAAAGAAGATCTTGGCCATGATGATCTGTTGGAACATTATCATCCTTCCTGAAAAAAGTTTTTGTATACTACTAAAATTTCAATCAAACAGTCTGGATTTTCACCAGAATAATTTTATTAATTGAAGAAAAATTCAACTTGAATTACAAATTTGTTTTGAGTATCTTTTTTATACAGATTAAACTAAATTCCAGTCAAATTCCAGATGAGTTCAACATGGGTTAACCAATACTTTGTGAAGTTCAAAGAAAGATGTAGGGGAGGTATCCACCAGAGTTACAGAAAATATTTAAGCTATAGCACTCCTTGGGGAGTGCCCCCTCCTCTCCCCTGGTGAAAGAAACTACAGCAATCACAAGGATCTTCAGCTATGCCAGATTTGGCTTGACATAACCCAGGATCCAATCATCAGGAAAAATCAAACAGGCAATAAATTTTGGAATCACATCACCAAGAAGTACATGCTTGCAATTCTGGATCCTTTGCAAACCCCTGTGGGACTCAAGAGCCTCTGGTGTGCCCTTCAAGTGGCCATCAATAAATTCTCAGCATGTGTGAAGCAGATTGAGCACCGGAACCAAAGCGGTGCAACCAATGAATACAAGTTAACATATGTGCTTTGCCTTTATGCCAAGACCCACAAGAAAGCATTTGCGCATATTGCCTGCTACAACATTCTGGTCAACGCTCTCAAATGGAACAAGTACATTGCAAACCTCCAGATTGAATCAGCCTCTCAAAAGAGAAGGCGTCAAGACAGTGTATCTAAGGACCTTCCTAGTTTGGTGGCAAACACGTCCATTGCCAATTCATCAGAACCCCCTAGCAATGTGTTCTCTTCAAATGAAAACTCAAGTGGACAACTTGAACGTCCAAGTGGCCACAAGAAGGCCAAGGCCGACCAGCAACAGACCAATGTGTGGCAGAAATCTCTAGCCAAATTCCAGCAGAAAATGGTTGAGCAAACAAAATTACAAAACAAATTGCTTGCGGCTCAAACAAGATTGATGAACTCTATTGCCAAAGACTTGCAATCAATGGTCAAGGACTCTTTCATTAGTAAGACTTATTCCCACCTGGATGAGCAAACCCAAAGGTACTATGAGTTCAAAAAATAATTACTTTGAGCAATATGGGATCAACTAGTTGCTTCCTCTATTTTTTAGATCCTGCCATCTGTCACTTGTTCTGCCAAGTCGCTCTTTCAAGTTAACTCAAGTTGCTCATTCAATCAACTCACTTGCACTTGCTAATTTGTGCCTTCCATTTCTTTCAAATTCTTTTCACTTTGATTTATGAAATAAAAACTCTTGATTGTCACATAAATGATCATAAATACATTTGAGAGAGTGAGAGGAAGTATAAGAAAAAAAAGAGACATTGACAAAAGAAATGAGATCTGATTTCAAGAGACCTTGTGTTCATTCTCACTACGTCCTTTGAGAGCCCAAAGATGGCTCACTAGGCCGTTGTGAATCTGGATATGCATGCTGGAGTTGTTGATCCTCTGAAAGTTGGAAACAAACTGACTGAAACTAGCTGATTGAGATGAGTCTGGACCGGTGAAAGTTGCTGAGGTGGATAATCCGTTGTAAAAATAATTGGTATTCATTTCCCGCTTGTTTTCAATTATCATGTTGTGTAAGATAACACAACACCTCATTATTCTTTGAAGGTTGCTGTGATGCCAACCCCGTGACGGACAAGATACAATAGCAAATTGTGCTTGGAGAACTCCAAAGGCTCGTTCAACATCTTTGCAAGCTTCCTCCTGCATCTTTTCAAAGTGCTAGTAATGAACACATGGTCAGAAACTTTGGCATGAGTGATGAGACAAACAAGTAAATCACCTTCTTGTCAAGTCCTTGGGGCTTGGAAATAGTTTTCACCAATGTTGACCAATCTGGATATATTCCATCCGCCAAGTAGTACCCCTGATTGTATTCATTTCCATTGATTGTGTATTTACAAGTTGGAGCAACTCCATTCAAGATTTTTGAAAATAAAGGAGAATGATTGAGAACAGTGATGTTGTTGTGGGACCCAGGAAGACCAAAAAATGAGTGCCATATCCACAGGTCATGGGAGGCAACTGCTTTGAGGAAAATAGTTGGTGTCTGAAGAGCAAAGTATATTGGTGTAGATCTTAAAAATAAGAAATAAAAGGATTTATGATAAACACCTTTTCTTTTCCAGTAAATTGGCCTGCCCATGCAGTTGGGCAGTTCTTCCACTCCCAATGAATACAATCTAGGGATCCAAGAATTCCCAGAAAGCCTCAAACCTTGCCTATTGCCAATAGCTGTTTCACATTGTCCTCATTGGGATACTGAAGGTATTCTTCACCGTAGATGTTGATGATAGCATCACAGAATCTTGTCAAACTTTTGAGAGACTAGGTTCCAGGGCGGCTGCGCCGCCAGCCAGTCTCCCAATTGGCCTCAGAGCCTCCCCTGGCACCAACAGCCCCTTGTTTGGAGAGTCCACTACTCTTTGATTTGTCTACCCCAGTACACTGCCTCCAATTTAACTACTGGTTTTCTGTCCAGTTCCGGTTTCTTTTTTGTTTTTTCCTCTGCTTCACCGCCGCCACAATCCCTCACTTTTTATCACCTCTCCTTCCTTCTCATTCACCTTACTCCACCAGGTCATTTCCACAGGCACTTGAGCGGCAAAGTTTAGGAGTCATTTGTACATTCACATCACACTTACAGCTGTTTTCACAATTTATTTACACCCTTTATTACATTCCAAATTTGAATTTATGGAGATCCACCAATAGCAACCACCACGGTCCATTGGTGCCAATTGCCGGCAGCGCCTGTCTTCACTCCCCGCCTCAAGCTATCCTGGAAACCTGTAATTTAGACGGGTTAGAGTCATTCTTTAAGCAAGAATCCAGTGTGATTCATTTACTCACCTCTATACACAGCATTCCAACGTCAGGTGCGCACCCTGACAATTCTCCTTCCACCTCCAGTTCACTTCCAATCCTCAGGTAGGCACCAACCGGCCTCCCCATATTTTCAGGACGGAAAACGCATGCCATGTGAGAGACGTCATCCCCCTTTGCAAATGTCAGTATTTGCTCCTGTCTGCGCCTTCAGGGGAAAACTCACATGTTGCCTATGCTCCACAATGGCAATCTACGTTGGTAGCCAGTCCGCCCCTTCCATCATGTATGACTTGACGTGCACAATTGATCCCCAACAATTCATCAAAACCTCCCTCTCATGTGGGAGTAAATTTTCCCCCGACTCCATTTTGACCCAATGCTTGATGCTAAAGTTGGAAAACCTGCACCAACCCTCCCGCCTGAACGTCACACTCCCTATGAGGAAGTACCCTTCATTCTGATCCAAAGGAGGCACTGGTTGATGGTCCGTAGTGTTGAAGGGTCAATCTTGGCACTGCTTGATACACATTTGCTTAACACATCCATGTGAGACTTCCAAACAGCATTGGAGGCAATACATCATCCACTAGCACACATCACCACATGTGTTCAACATAGCTATGCGTACTTAGCTCAATGGTCAGAGCATCACTCATGAATGCTGAGGTTGTGGGTTTGAGTCCCACAGTACACCACCTTTCTTTTCACTTGTTCAATACGTAATTAATGTCACAACAACGTCTGTTGCGTCTGTCAAGTAAACCTTCCGGCAGGTTGCAACGCCCGTCGCCAATGATTTGCCGCTTCCCTCAATCTAAATTGCGGCCGGTGGTTTCAATTAGCATCAAATCCCCAATGTCTGCTGGGCGCATATGATGCCTCACAATGAATGGTCCTGCAAACTTGCAAAAGTGGCCACTGAAGTCTCGCGGCTCAACCGCGGGTAGGTCAGGTAGTGTCGTCCATTCTTCATTGCTTGCCATAGTGGTAGGTTGTATTAAATTTGGATGGAAGAATAATCCACACTGCGCTCACTTCAGCAGAAATGTGAAATGGGTATTGAGATGCTGAATGGCGTGGTCGCCCTTTCCTCTGATTTCCCTGACTTCTTATATCCTGCTTTGCGTCAGTTCCATAGGCAAATCTTACTCTCCGCCCTGTTGAAACGACTTCAACCAGGCCAGTCACAATATAGAACCACCCAAATCAGTCTCAGGCTGGGACCAACTCCCTCGCACCTCTGCAAGTCAACTCCGGCCATTGCCGCGAGCGTACGTCACACACCTCAACAGGTTTCCCCCAGGCGCTTGAGCTTGCTGACCTGAGGTGGCTTCTTGTTGCTGCTGTCCGGAGGCAAGCATCGCGTCCCACACTCACTACAACCTGCTACCCCGTTGCGCAGCCTTTTCCCTTGAGGCTTTGTACCAATTAACGCTCATTGAGCATTTCGACATCAAGCCATTGGTTTGAATGTTACATGCCATATGTCCAGTGGAAAGCCTCATTTCTCACGCTTGCCCCCAGCCCATTGTGCGTGGATCTGGAGTAGTGAGGACACGCGGAAACACAACAGATGATGATTTCACGTCAGGTGGTTCATTTTGTTTTCTTCTCCGTCACTGTGCCCGCGATTTCACGGTTAGTTTTGTCTCACCCTTCCACTGAAGCCGACGCTGACCCTCAGACCAGACCTCCACGCTTGAAACATTTCAATTTTGATACAAGGTGAGTGCCATGAAAGCATTCAGCTTTGACAAAGATGTTGTTGTTGGTTGTTCCCTTTCCGTCAAAGGCGAGATTACTGGGTTTGAGCCTGCCCAGTGCCAGTTCATAGTTCAAGTGAGTCGCCCCGCCCTCTTTCAGCTTGGGCCTTGTTCTGACTGTCCTCTCAGGTTCGAGTGATCCACTCCGCCGACGGGGGCTTTGACAATTGATGCCCCCAGTTCAAAGAGCTTGTTCTATCACAATCCCTTTCCAATTTGTTCCTTTTTTCATTGTTCTCATCCTACGCTCAATGGGTTTTTCCGCTCAACCTTTTTGCAGTTGATTGAAGCTTTATTCCCCTCAAAGTTTGCTGCAAGTCAAATTTCTCACTGCGTTATGATTTCCATTTTGCCCCTGGAACACGGCTACTTTGATCAGGTCAGCCAAGTTCTCACCCGCCCAACCCAAGGTTTCGGCGGTGCGAGAGAACTTCTGCTGGGAAGATTCTCCTGTTGATGCCGCGGGCTATCCAAATGCTTGCGGTTGAGCCGCTCCGCACTGTCTACTGCGTAAAGGTGCTTAGCCCCATTTATACTTATGCCTTGGAAGCGCTACCTTGGGCTCCAATGCACAAATTGACGGGGTTTTTAATCTCTGTGCACGCGGAAGAATCAGCACGTTGATCTCCTGGCAACTTGTCAAAGTTGCTTGGCACTCCAATGGTGGAAGATAAGAACCATTCTTGACTTTTCTCTTTTTATGTTATCAGACTGCAGCTGACCCTGTCCTTTTCAATCCACAGACTCACGAATCAGAGTTTCCATGTCTAGCAATGGTTGCGAGAGATGTCTGTTCTTGCGCTGGCAGCTCAGCTACCGTTGAGAGGACCTTCTCAGCTGCAGCCAATGTATGCTCAACTGGTAGGAGTAGTTTGGCTGCTGCCACTATTGAGAGCTGTGTCAGCAGCCACATGTGGTTGCAAAAAGGGGTCAAGGCGGGGGGAGAGTTTGCTGATTGCCAGTCAATTCTTGATGCAGCCAAGGCAAATGTCAAATTTGCGACTCAAGTTTGCAATCTCAATAAAAAGACCAATGTGACCAACATCAGACATGTTGCACCGCCAAAACATTAAATTATTTCCAGTTTCTTATTCTTAGATCTAACCTCAGTCAATCATTTAACACTTCACTAGTCTCACTCTCACCGTAGTCACTCCTTTGATGAATCATATTGATCTTCTTATTGTTTCTCTCTGGTCTCATGGCCAATGTTACCGTGTTCTTCTTATCAAGAGAAGATATATCTTGTTATTCTTTTTTTGCTAATGTAGTCGCTAAGTTAATTACACGCTCAATTAGTGAATTAAAAGCTAAACTGCTATGCAAGAAAAGATACTCCGTTGTTTCTTTTTTGCTAATGTAGCCGCTAAGTTAGAAGATATGGAGCACAATTACACGCTAAATCAACAAATAAAAAGCTAAACTTAGCTGTAGCGTAGCGGCGGGTCGCTAAATGCCACTACTATTTAGCAATTAAAAAGACTTGATTTCCGCCAAAATTCACTGTAGCTGCAATTGCAGTGGAGGTGGAGCTACAAGTTAGCTTTAGCGTAGCAGAGCCAAGATTTGCTAAACTACAGAGCTACACCGCTAACTGTATTGTAATAGTTTGGGTGTTGGCTCTAAGAAACCTGACTGGGGCTCCAACTACATACAAAATGAAAGAAAATTGTTGGAAAAAGGAGAAAAGGGATGAAAAAATGATAACCTTGAAAATTGAGAAACTAATTATAATCATCATAGTAGCCATTGTTATCATAGTTATAACTTCCATCATCATAGTGAAAATCATCTCCACCATTATCATAATCACCGTAATCATCTGGTTGATGGTCAAATTGATCCGTCGGAGCATCTTGATGGTCTTTGGACTCATAATACTGTGGCTGATATTGATCTATGCTGTCTTCTTGATGATTGGATTCAGGATAAGGGAAATTTGATTCTAAGTTCAAGTCTTCAAGGCGGAGTTCAGGGTAGTCTTGTAGTAAGTTGTTGATGACATTGTGGTAATTGGAGGAGGTGCTTTGTTGATCATGATTAGAGTTGTCATTGACTACATCTGGGGATGGTGGACAAGGAAAGGGATGTTGATGATGGGGAGTTTCTGGTTGTGGATACTGATAATGAAAACTAGGGTTCAAGGGCGGCTGCGCCGCCCGTTAAGTTTACTTCTTGAGATGAAGATTTTGTCCCTGTCTGGCAAAGGTATATATAAAATACAGTGTATTACTATGGGGATCATTATTAGATGGAACCTTGATTTTCTTCATGTTGATATTTGAAGCAGTAGTTCAACCTGACTGAATAAAAGTTGTGTTTGGTAATTAAATTCTGAGTGTTTTCAAATTTATTCAATCAATCACACATTATTAAGCTGTTTTCATGCCACTGCCAAACTACTTCTTCCATTTGTGTTCTATGCTAGATTAATTTAATTGTTTCTTTGAACCTGTTAGGTGTTTTGAGATTGAGATTTTATTACTTGTATGTAGTCTGATACAGTAGATTGATGGTGTGGCCAAATAACACTAAAAAAGGGGGCCTTAATTATGAAGGCTCAAATTCATTAAAACAATAACACCCAATATGTGTGAATTCAAGAGAACCTTATGTGATGATGATGTACAGTACCCACAATGACATCATAATACAGGTTTGACCTATTTTACAGCAAAGATTATTGAGCCATAATAACAGGTTATCTACTGCGTTCAACTCAATGATGTCCCTCATAGATTTGTACAAGCTGATGGCATGGTCATTGACTTCCACACAAGTCAATAACCTGGTCATCAACTTTTACAAAGTTGATGAACTGGTCAATGTGCTTCACTTGGACAAGAAAGGTTGTTTGAATTGCTAATAATATCCAGAGTATTAAGTAATGTTGGTCTTATTGACTGGTTGTTTGTGTTCCAATATTGGTTCCAAAAGTGCTAACAAAATTTTTGTGAATGTGCTTTCCAGATGCCCGGGGACCTTTGATCCTTTACTCAAATTTCCTTATCCCTTTTTCATCCCATCCAGTGGCTCTTTCTTTTCCCACAGATCCATCTCAACAGGCAGCTCAGTCTTCTTGCTGAGCTAGTAGCTACCAGCTTTGCAGGCAGCTTGGCCTCCTCACCGGGGCCTGGATACCAGCTGGAGCTTGGCCCGCTAGGCAAGCTGTGTATGGGAGCTCAACAGGGAGGTTCACCTCCTTGTTCAGCTGGTGGACATACGTATACAGGTTACCAGCTCGACAGACAGGTAGGTGAACCTGCTTGCCAATCTGGTTTATACCAGATCGGCAGGCAGGTGAACCTCCTTGCCAAACTGGTTTATACCATCCCGGAAGGCAGGTGAATTTGCTTGCCAAACTGATTTATACCAGCTCGGAAGGCAGGTGAACATGCTTGCCGAACTGGTTTATACCAGCTCGGCAGGCAGATGAACCGGCTTTCCGAACTGGTTTATACCAGCTCAGCAGGCAGGAGAACCTGCTTGCCGAACTGGGTTATACCAGCTCGGGAGGCAGGTGAACCTGCTTGCCAAACTGGTTTATACCAGCTCGGCAGGCAGGTGAAACTGCTTGCCGAACTGGTTTATACCAGCTCGGCAGGCAGTTTCACCTTCTTGCCGAACTGGTTTATACCAGCTTGGCAGGCGGTTTCACCTGCTTGCCGAGCTGGTTTATACCAGCTTGGCAGGCAGGTGAACCTGCTTGCCAAACTGGTTTATGCCAGCTCGGCAGGCAGGTGAACCTGCTTGCCGAACTGGTTTATAACAGCACGGCAGGCTGGCAAGCCCGCTTGCCAAACCAATTTATGCCAGACCGGCAAGCCGGTAAACCCGCTTGCCAAACCAATTTATGCCAGACCGGCAGGTAGGATAGGCGAATGCTTGCAAAGCTGGTGTGTGCCAGTGTGTCTGTCTCTTTGTAGTGCAGTAGAGCTTCTCCACTGCGAGATGTTGCGGTAGCTGCTCTGAAGTTTCGTGCCAAGCTTATGGGCATTGACACCTCCTGGTAAGGTACGGACCAAGCCCCTCCCCAGCAAAGAACAACAGAGATCTTAAGAGAGGTAACTGTAGTGAAAGATTGCAGCCAAGCTCCAATGGATGGAACTTAGGCATGCCACAGGGAAGCAGAGAGGTTGATGATTATGCCCGGTTACGGTCAAGTTGCGTTGGATGAGAATCGCTCTTACAAATTGGATTGAGTAACAAAATTAAAAGAGACTTTTGATTGGCACGATCCTCTGCGGTGCATGATATCTTGAGAAGAAGGTTGATGTGAACTCCCATTTCATGGATTTCACACACATGTCATTTATTATTACATAATCGTCCCATATTTAGTTCGTCCCTCCCCGCGTCCCTCCTAGCTCAGCAGAGACTGACTTCCTCCCATCTCTGAGCTAGGTAAGCACGCGACTTTCATTTCCATTTCATCCTTTTCTTTCCTCATTCCTAGATTCCAGTTGTAAATAGAGAGACTGACTTCCTCCCATCTCTGAGCTAGAAATTCATCTATCTGTGGTTCTAGAACTCTCTCCAAGGCATTGACCTTGTCTAGACCACCATCGACGGCACGTTAGTGAAGGGACACATTCGTCCCTTACACTTTTTTTTTCTTGAACCCACAACCCCAACGTTCCTCAATCCGAATCCGCCGCGCGGTGCTTGATGACAACCCGCAGTGCCACTAATCCCGAAGATCTATCCTATAACGCCGACCCAGAATCTATTATTCGCGCAGCCAACGCCGCTAAACGACAAGCTGCCGCATCCGCATCACGTGCAGCTTTACGAGCACGTGTAATCAGTGGTAGAAGACTCCAAAGACTCTCTAGATTACCTCCACTACCGAAGTCCCCATCGACCACTCCTCCTTCCTTCACTGCTCCTGACCCGCCGAAACCCGAGATGGCGGACAAAATCAATTACCCCCCCATGTCTGGCGCGTCCCACCATACGCCTTCTGGCGAGAGATCATCTCAGGACGTCGACCTTATGCGCCTGATCATGGAAGCACAACATCGCAACATCATTCAAGCCCAACAGGATCGAGAGGCCACTGCCGAACGTATGTCGCAAATGGAAGAGGCCAGCGCAGCCCGGATCGCCAGACTAGAGGATGCCATCCTACTCTTGTCGGTTCGCCCGCAGGAAGCCTCCCGAAGCCATTCATCCCCCCCTGATCCACCGACTGGACGCGTCGATCTCCAGAAATTCCGGATCGCGGATGGACCGTCCTATAACGGCCCGTTCCACGCGATCAAACCATTCCTTAAATGGCTGTCCGCAGTCCAGATTTTCTTTGCCACGAAAGCTGTCACTCACGATGCCGACAAGATACGGATCGTTGGAGGTCTGATTAGGGAAATCAACACCTTGTCGTTTTATTCTAATGGAGTCGAACAATTTGTCTTGAAGACTTGGCAAGAATTCAAAACCAGCCTGTTGGACTTTGCGCTCCCTACACTCTGGCGCACCAAATTACGCCACCAAATTCACAAACTTACCATGGGCGATTCCGAGTCGTTCCTCAACTATAGCACCAGGGCGAGGACGCTCCAAAGTTTAGTCAATTTCGACAATCACACCTTCTCGGATTTTGATCTAGCCGAGTTTGTCGTGTCGGGGCTGCCAGACGAGCTCAAGGCTCAAGCCAACACCTTCGAGCTGTTGGAGAAAGTCCCCTTCGTCTACGGGACTTTCGAGAGCAAGCTCCAACGCTTTTATGACAATCTCCCGAAGAAAGCCGGCGGTCGATCTCGGTCAGCCGTGCAACTGGCACCACCTGCACAAAGCTCGGGGCCTCGATTGACGAAGGAAGAGACAATTTGGAGAATTCACTCCTTTCTCGACTCCGAAGGACGATGCCACCACTGCAAGAAAACTTGCGGCAGCTTACCGGGAGCTTGCGCGGGACCGATGAGTCGGGACTACATCGACATACCCACCACGTTTGTCGCTCCCACCAAACCACCCAATTACAAGCCCCCGAAGGCTTGGTCGTCATCTCAGCCAGCCGGGAAACCGACACAACCACCGGCAGGCCGCTCAACGTCCCGTCCTTCGGCAGTAGCGGGAGTTTCGGAGACACCACTATTCCCTGACTTAGATACGGCATCGGTGGCAGCGTTCGCCGCCATAGACGAGGAACTCCGCTTAGCGCGGACAGAAGGGTACGTGAAACCTCCTCGGATTGTCATCCTCCTGCACTGTGGGGACAGCAACTTACGTGGATTGGTCGACACGGGGTCAGAGATCAACCTAATCTCTGAAACAGCAGCTCGGAAGCTACCCCTCGACATTCAACATTCGACGTGTCCCACCAGAATCACCCTTGCGTTGGACAACAAGGCAACCCAACCACTAGTTCTGGATCGCTTTATCACAGCCACGCTGACGGACCCGCTATCGGAGCTCAAATTCCCGGATGTGCACCTGAAGATCGGACCCATCGTAGGTGAATACGATATGATATTAGGGACACCGTTCCTCTCCCAATTCCATCTTTCGGTGTCCGTTTCCTCCCAATCCATCATATGCAATGAATCCGCACGTTCTATCTTTGACTACCGGTGTACACACCACAATGAGCCTAAGCGAGAGAGCACACGTGAGCAACCTGAAGACGGCAAGCTACCCATGACGCTAGAAAGTCAGATCCTCAAGGAATTTGAGGACCTCTTCCCGGTTGACATACCGGCGGTCTCATCGGAGGCGGAGGTTCTGAGTCAAAGCAAAGATGCCACCTTCCCGGACAAGATGCAGGACGCGGCTTCCAAGATACGTCACCGTATCGTCCTCACCGACCCTGACGCAATCATTAATGAGCGGCAGTACCCTTATCCCCAAAAACATTTAGTGGCGTGGAGGACGCTACTTGATCAACACATCGAGGCAGGACGCATCCGCCGCTCGACGAGTCAATACGCTTCCCCGAGTATGATAATACCAAAGAAGGACCCGACGGCGCTGCCACGATGGGTTTGTGACTATCGTACCCTCAACAAATTCACGGTCAAAGACCGATCCCCCCTGCCGAACGTCGACGAGCTCTTGCGCTTAGTGGCAACTGGGAAGATCTTCTCGGTTCTGGATCAGACCAACGCGTTCTTTCAGACGCGTATGAGAGAAGCGGATATCCCCCTCACGGCAGTCAAAACGCCGTGGGGCCTCCACGAGTGGGTGGTAATGCCTATGGGACTCACAAACGCCCCGGCAACCCACCAAGCAAGACTAGAAGAGGCGCTCGGTGAGCTTATCAACAACATATGTGTTGTATACTTGGATGATATTGTCGTGTTTTCTGACTCAATTACCTCTCACGAGCAACACATACGACGTGTCTTGGAACGGCTGCGACGGGCCAACCTATATTGCAGCCCGAAGAAAACGCAACTATTCCGGACAACAGTGAAATTTCTGGGACATTGGATTTCTCCCGACGGGGTACGTGCAGATGACGAAAAGATCGCACAAGTCTTGGACTGCCCGTCGCCGACATCGCCTAAGGGAGTCAAGAAATTCTTAGGGACGGTACAATGGATGAAAAAGTTTATATGGGGCCTGCAAAAGTATGTCGGAACACTTACACCTCTCACCAGTAGTAAACTAGACAAAAAGGATTTTAAGTGGGGCCAAGCTGAGGAAGATGCGTTTAACAACATCAAACGCATCATGACCTCGCTACCATGCCTCAAGAACGTCGATTACGAGTCGGATGACCCACTTTGGCTTTTTACCGATGCTAGCGGTTCTGGTCTGGGTGCCGCCCTCTTCCAGGGCAAAGATTGGAAACAGGCTTCGCCCATCGCCTATGAATCCCACCTCATGACGCCGGCCGAACGCAACTACCCGGTCCACGAGCAAGAATTACTAGCGGTCGTACACGCCCTACAGAAATGGAGAATGTTATTATTAGGCATGAAAATCCATGTCATGACCGACCATCATTCGCTCACCCACCTGCTTAAACAACGCAACCTGTCACGACGCCAAGCTCGATGGACGGAACTCCTAGCGGACTTCGACCTCGAGTTTGACTATATCAAAGGTGAAGATAACACCGTCGCGGATGCCTTGTCTAGGAAAAATATTCCGTCAGAGGACGAAGCGATCAGTCCACATAGTGTTGCTTGCGTGGCGGCACTCACGGAACTGGGCACCATGTTATCCGACTCACTTAAGACAAAGGTCATGGCGGGATACACCCTCGATCATTTCTGTACAACACTTCGCCGATCCTTGCCTCTCCGTGACGATTGTGTCGATGCTGATGGCCTGATGTTCATCGATGGCCGTCTTGTCATCCCAAACACTGGAGATCTCAGACTCACTTTAATGACGGAGGCTCACGAGCGCCTCGGACATCTGGGTTATCTCAAGACCATTTCGGAACTTCGACGGGATTTTTTTTGGCCCAAGATGGCCAAGGACGTAGATTCTTTTGTTCGATCCTGCTTGGTGTGCCAACGCACCAAAGCCCCAACCACCGCACCTACTGGCAAGATGCTGACACCAGAATTCCCGCGCATACCTCTCCAGGACATTGCGATCGATTTCGTGGGACCTTTCAAGTCGACGGGGCATTACGACATGCTCATGTCGTGCACCTGCCGCCTCTCTGGATTCACGAGACTCATCCCGACACTCCAAAAGGACACGGCGGAAAAGACCGCATCTCGTTTCTTCACCAGTTGGTTGGCACTCTTTGGGTCCCCATCGTCAATCATCAGTGACCGGGATAAAGCCTGGTCATCGCGCTTCTGGCAGGCCCTCATGAACCGGACGTCAACCCGCTTTCACCGGTCGTCGGCATTCCACCCACAGGGAGATGGACGCAGCGAACGCACCAACAAGACGGTCGGTCAGATCTTACGTGCACTTACCACCAAACGACAGGGGAAATGGCTTGAGCTCCTACCAGCCGTTGAATATGCCATCAATTCGGCCGTGAATGTCGCCACAGGGATCTCCCCTCTCGAACTCTTGTTCGGTCGACCCCCAACTCTATTCGCCGATACACCTGCCGAGGACGCGCCTCCTGCCTTATCCAAATGGCTCCGAATACGTGAAGCATATTGGCACGACACCCGCGACCGCCTGTGTCTAAGCCGCATTCGGCAAGCACATCAACATAACAAACGGAACACGGCCAAGGACCCGGTCGCGGAGGGCTCGCAAGTCCTCCTGAATTCAGCTGACTGGCGAGCGACTCGGCAGACCGGCAGCGACAAATTGAAGGACCGGTTCGAGGGACCATACGAGGTCCTTCGAGTATTCAACCACGGGCAAAACGTGGAGCTCGACCTTCCAGACGGGGACCTACGCCATCCGGCGTTCCATGTTTCGAAGATCAAACCCTTCGTGGATAGGACAGGGATTGCGGGGAGTCTTACTACAAAAGTAAGTTCCTCCCATGAATGCACCCCGAAGTGATGCTACGTATAAAGTTGTAAGCAATTCCATGGCCACCTTGTGAGCACCGCCCTTTCGCCATATTTCTTTGCAGATCGCGGCGACGGACTGCACCCGACCGCCCTTGGACTACTCCGGCCCGGGACAGCACATTCCCCTTCTGGACTCCGACCCCGCGCTCCCTTCTGGATTTCAACCCCGTTCCGCATCCTTTCCCCCCCTTGGATTTCAACCCCGTTCCGCATCCTTTCCCCCCTTTTTTTCTTTTCCTTTTCTTTCTTCACCCCCTTTTTTTTTTTTTTTTTCTTTCTTCTTCTTCCCTTCTCTTCTTCTTTTTCCAACCTTTCCCAATTTTTTTACATTTCTTCTTCTTCGCCGATTCGCCCTACTTTCGTCGCATTATAGAGGGGGAGCCTGTGAACTCCCATTTCATGGATTTCACACACATGTCATTTATTATTACATAATCGTCCCATATTTAGTTCGTCCCTCCCCGCGTCCCTCCTAGCTCAGCAGAGACTGACTTCCTCCCATCTCTGAGCTAGGTAAGCACGCGACTTTCATTTCCATTTCATCCTTTTCTTTCCTCATTCCTAGATTCCAGTTGTAAATAGAGAGACTGACTTCCTCCCATCTCTGAGCTAGAAATTCATCTATCTGTGGTTCTAGAACTCTCTCCAAGGCATTGACCTTGTCTAGACCACCATCGACGGCACGTTAGTGAAGGGACACATTCGTCCCTTACAGTTGAATAGAGAGAAGTGGCATGACCGGAAGCGGCAAGTACAAGGAATGGAGGGAAGGGATAGTAGAGAAATAGGACGCGAGTCATTTCCATCAAATTGTGGGCCGTGAGATGACACGTTTGAGCAATGGGAAGCCAAAATTGGGATCTGCAGAGTAGCTATATAGGGCAGCTAAAGGACGCAATTGGTTTGGCATACACAACAATAAAGTGCTGTCAGAATTAACGGACAAAAGGCTTCATTGCTCTGAGAAATTGTAAGTTGACTGTTGGGCTTATAAAAGGGGAGAGGTTCCAGGGTATTGCATCCCAGGGCCCAGTGGCGGAACGGCGTAAAGCCACCCACTGAGTAACTCCGGGGGAACGAGTTAAACTAAACTGCTAATAGTCCCAGCCAGGACAATGGCCGGTTTTGGTTGAGTGTAAACAATTGCAACTTCTGTTTCTTCAGCTGATGAGAAAGAAATAGAAGGAAATTGTGGATCCAATGGACATGGGATTAAATGAGAGATAGGAAACATGGCCAAGAGCAGAAAGCACAAGATCACCAAAAGCGGCAAGCACAAGATTGCTGAGAGCGGCAAGCACAATGTTGCCACAAGTGGCAAGCACCAGATTGCCGAGAGCGGCAAGCCCAAGAATTCCAAGAGCAGCGGAGTTGTGACCAACAAGCAACAGAAAGTGGTGCTATGAGATTGGAGTCGGCAGCATGGAGCCGTCTGGAAAAGGTAATCCGCCTGGTTGGAGATGCAAGGATGCCGTAAGCGGGGAGTGGGGGAACAAAAGGCCAGTAGTTTGTCAGATAGCACCGGGTTCTTTTGTTCTTGAAGCATGGGCCGCCAATATAAAAGGGGGTGCAATAATCGCGTGTTCACCCCCATCGCTTGGCTCTTGCTTCGGCGCTAATTGCTCAAAGAGCCAAGCGGTCCGGGGGGAAACCTTCTTCAAATAGCAGGGGGAGGGGGGCGCGGTGCTGATTTTTTTTTTGCCATTGTTTCCGGTTTGTATAATGTTAAACTGTTAATGAGTTGGTGGAGCAGGAAAATATGGAAAATGGGGCAGTGGAATATGTGGCGGAAGGGGAATGTTGGATGGGTTCTGAAACTTGGAAGGGGACTGTGGGACATAACTGTGACATGTAGCTGTAGTTTGTTCACTGATATTTTGATGGGATCAAGTGTCAGATGGACAAGGAGGCCAAACGGTATTTTGAGAGTAGAAATTGGCAACATGCTGATATGGAACAAGAACATGGGGGACAGAAGATTGAACACAATGATAGGGGGTCGGCACTGGATGGTAGTTGCTGGGGAGGGGTTTTGGCTAATCTTCACTTTCCAGGCCACAATCTACAACAGGGGTTTCAGGAATTGTTGTCGCAGTTGATGTTGAGATCCATTGACTGGAAGTCGGTTCTGAGAGATTGGTGCCAGCATTGTCAAGCAAAGAGGGTCATTCATGGTAATTTTGACTTTGGGCAGGGGAACTCGTGCCAATGGCAGTGTGACTGCCTTGAGAGCAAGAAACTGCAGGGGATATGGCTGGCGCAGTGACTGGGTGGACACTAACTGGACCTCCAGCCTCCGGACCAAGCTCAATCAGGAGATTGGATTGATTATCAGGCTGCCTGTCATGATCAATGGCATCCAAACTGTTTTCTCCGGGTTCATCGGGCTCCTCAACGCTATCAGCAGAGCACTTGGATTGATTGCTCTGAATATTGGTATCAATTTCACTTTCAACTCCTACATCTTTGCTTTTGGGATTGGGATGATTATCAACATACTTGCTGTTGGGGTTGGGATGATTGTTCTCCTGGAAATTGTAAGGTGGGCCATCCCTGTCAGGTGGTGCTTGAATCTGGCCTTGGACGTTATTGTTATTCCAAGTCTTATAATGACCTGCGCGGATATTGTTTAAGATGGTTGGTTGAGTTGTAGATTGAGGGGGTACACGGCTTCTTGGACGGTTTGGAACATATTCTTTTCTTGAATCAACGTATGGCAGGCAGCGGGCTGACTGAGATTCTTTGGCATGCATCTTCCAAACACAAGACCGTTTGGTTGATTTATTCCAAGGAGGTGATTGCTGAAAAACACCTCCATTGAGAGGTGATTGCTACAAAACACTGTGGTTGTATTGTGAGGGAAGTCCAACGTGATTGAAAGAAAACTGAGGGGCACCAAGAAGGCCGTAGGGGGATGCACATAACAAAGTTCCTAATACAAGATTCAAATCCGTCAAGAAAAGCCGAATTCAACCGCAAGCTGCACCAGAGTAGGGATTCATCGGAGTTTCAAGTTGTGATTGGGTGAGGAGGAATAGGGATGGGAAAAATAGAAAGTCCTGGAATAATTCTTCAGGTTGATTCAAGATAAATGAGGAAAAACCGGTATTCCGTGTTGGTAAGTTGGGATTGGTCTGGTATGTTGCGTTGGGATTCTTCAGATATGTCTGGTATGCAGGGGCGAGATACCTTTAAGAGCATCCGCATTGGTCGCGGATGTTTAGGCTACCTTAGTCCATTGAGTTAACACCAGACTAGCCTTAGTCCAGGTGCGCAACCCCATTGGTGCGAGTTAAAAATGGGTGTAAATGTATGGTATGTGTTTAGATGTGATGACTAATACACATGTGAGTTCTACATGCATACTTGTTTCTGGCAGGCAACATGCGCGACCTTGATAAGTGCATGATGTTGGCTTAGCCCCAGGGCTAGTGGGGGCTAAATCTAGCCCCCACTAGCGCCAAAACTAGCTCCAGGCTAGTTTAACCCATGCCTAGTCTGGCCCGGTGCGGTTGCGGCGAAGGGCTAAGTCCCTTAATCCGGTCGAAATTCGCGACCGATGCGGATGCTCTAAGTGCTCATAACCTGTTGGAGTGTATGTGCAGTGGATAGGATTGTATTGCAGAGGTGGCTAGCCGGAGGGGAACTACCTTCTCCTCCGGGCTGAGCCGCAGCCGAGTAGGCTATGTGACCTAGGTCACAACACAGTTAGCTGGTGAAAATACATATTTAAATACGTTTCTTCTACAAATAAACAACAACAGAGATGTTACATACACCAGTCTTTCCACACCGAGTGATCCAGCCAGTCTTTCCCGCACCGACACCGGCCCCACCCATATGTAGTGAGAGCGCCCACAACATTCATCAGCGGCAACAGTCAAGAACCAGAACTTCAAGCGGCAGTGCAGCGCTAGTTCTGGGCATTTCGTTGGCCGCGCACTTGTTGAGGAGACAAGGCGCGAGCGCGTTTCTCGCCGCCTGCATCCGCCAACAGCCAGGCGGTGGGGAGCCAAAAAAAAAAAAAAAGGGGGAGGACACGGGATGCCCATGACTAAAATATGGGCGGCCAGAGACAAACCCGTCATGGACTATGGAGATACATACCAGTGTCACAAACCGGACGGGGAGGGCAACAGGTGGATTTATATTGGGTTCACACGGAGCTTAAGTGCGCGGGAACGAGAAAGGATGAAGATTCGGGACACAAAACAAGACACGACACACACAGGGAAATAAAAAAAGAACACATTATTATCGCGGACGTTCGGGTACACACACACACACATCCCACCAACACGCACACCAAGATGGGCATAAGTTATCTCTACCCATCGTGGGGAAAGAAAGAAGAGAGCTTCCTCAGGGCCCCCACGAGGGAGACGAATATATAATAATCGTGCCATATACCATATATGCGTGGGTGTGGTGGAGAGAATATAAGAGGGAAGAAAACGGGCCGGAACCAATAACCAAAAAGAAGAAAAGGAAAACACTGGCAAGACCAATTGGGCTCTCCTATGGGAGATAGAACTAGTAAAATAGGGGGGAAGAAAAATTGGAGCAACGAGGAACGCTCGAGAGTGTATATATGTGTGTGTGGGGGGGGGTCCTCCACAAAGAGCTCGCAGGATGATATCTGCGACACGGGCGGGGTGAGGGACCGGGGAGGGACGGGGGGACGAAGATTTAAGAGAGGGAGAGAGGAGTGGGGTTGATATAGGGCGGTGGACGAGAGTTTTGAGGATGCGAGTGAGGGCTCAGTAGTCGTCGTCGTCGGTATCAGAGATATCGAGGTCGTGATGGAGCTGGTGGTCGAGCTCGTCCTCGAGCTCCTCATCCTCATCCTGGCCGTCATCCTCCTCGTCGTCGTGGTCATCATCGTAGTAGTCCTGCGCCAGCCTAGCGGGGCGGTGCGAGGTGCTGGTACTGCCGCCGGGAGCGGCCGTGCCGCCGCCGCGCTTCTTGGCCGTCTTGGACGACGTCCACTCTTCCAGCTTGTCCCACTCGTACCCCGTCGGCGTCTCGAACGTGTAGCGGTCCACCGCCCAGTCCCGGACGATCTCACTGACTCGGAAAAACTACCCCAGCAAACCCGACAAAAAAATCCCTTGTTAGCGGTGTTGGGACTACATACTCACTATAGAAGGGGGGGGGATATTTACGCACTTTACGAGTCGCGTATTTCTTGAAGAGATTGAGGTGTTCATTGCCGCCCTCGTAGCCGGCCTGAACGACAAACGTAGGGTCGAGGCCCATGCCAAGATTTTTGCATCCGGAGCGGAGGATGTAATCGAGCATGGTCTGTGCGATGGGCAGGATTTCGGCCTGGTCGTATCCCGAGTAGTGTCTCAGGTTGGCGTCCCAGGCCCCGCGCCCAAGCAGTTTCCTCGCAAGCCAGATCGATGCCGCCGCCAACAGCGACGGTGGGGTTGCCACCATACGGTAATCAATGATCGAGATTTCCATAAAGTACTGTGATGGATGAACGGAATAAGTAAGCAAATGTCGATTGGGAATGAATGACATGAAACAACAAACCTTAGCAAATGTCCGGCTTTGAATGTCGTAGTTGTCAGCCTTGGAGACTCGGCGAAGGAAGTTCAACGGGTTGGGGTAACGAAGGTCCCACTTGAGCATCTCGAGCATGTAAGTTTCTGCCTTGAGGATCTCGTCACAGTCATACCCACCGTCGGTCATGTAGAGGAAGTTGGTGACACTAGGGCAAATCACCTCTTCGTACTTGGAGGCGAGGAACAGGGCCGTCACTCCGACGAGCTGGAATTTGATCAAAGCTACCGATCGTTTGGTCAGGAAACGGTCCATCAGGTTGATCGCCAAGTATAGCGTCTCCGGTAGAAGGCGAAACTTGGAATGGACTTCGATGATCCAGTCAACCAATACACCGCGCATCTTCCAGGTGAGTTCGCTTTGTCGAAGCATGTAGTCTGAAGCTGGCAGGGTTTCCAACTGCAGGAAGAGGGAATTAAACGTTAATTTTGGAACATCAAATGTACACAGCTTGTGAGACAGGACTGACCTCCAGTTCCCTCATGTAATGGTAAATTTCCGTCACGTATTCTCTGACCATCAAAGGGTCCTCTTCGTCGCCGTCATCAAGGTCGTCCCAATCCTGCTCGACGGCTTTCTGCGGAGCGGGCGCGGGTTGGCTCTTCGCGCCGCGCGAGGTTTCCTTCTTGACAAGCTTGTCTTTCGCGGCATGGAGCTCCGGTTGGTTCTCCTTCAGGATTTCGTCCGGCTCGCTCGTGCGAACCTTCTTGGCCACGTGGCCGGCGTCGTAGGGCGCGTCCAGTAAGCCGTTCTCTGCCGAGTTCGACGGCGCTGCTTTGTGCTGACGGAGAGCTGGTCGTCGCTGCGCGTGGGAGCCTGCCGGGACTTTGGATGTTGCAACCTTTATTTGTCCGGAAGGACCGGCGTATTGTCCCATATCAGCGTTCTGATGGGCATCAGTTGCTGAGGCTTTGCGAGTCACAGGACGGGTGGATGACTCTTTCTTGATAGGCTTGATGGCCCGTTTGGGCAGGGCTTCCGTTGGCTTGACCTCATCGAGCACCATCAGGGGCTTCTTGGTAGCAGCGTTGGACGTTTTACGCGTCAGTGGGGCAGCTTTGGTCGTTTGTTTCAAATTGGCGCTTGTGGCGGTCGAGGTTGTTTTAACATTGTTCGTTCGGTCATCTAGAATCCTCTTGCGTGCATTGGTTGTTGACACACTGGAAGCTTTGGAGTTGATGGTAAGACTCTGCAAATAGTGCAAACAGGAAGCACAAGTCAGATCAAGCGTCTATGAGAGTAGGTAGTCATACCAAACAGAGATACGGAGACTGACTTTGGTAGGACCATTGGCAGAGGCCAGATCTTTCCGCCCTCGAAGGGCTTTGCCAGCGGGCTGACGTCCGATCAGATTGGCACCGGCGTTTTCATCTTCTTTACAGGCGGCGGCCAGTGCCACACCTCCTAGGCGAGAGGAGTGTCTTGTGGGAGGCTGGAAAGCGAAGACGTAGTTCAGCAAGTATCGCGCCAACACGTGATTGGCCCTTAAGCGGGGACAAAGTACTCACAGCCATTTATGTGTGCAGGTCAATGACTGGATCTGAAACAGTGGATAAAAGCAAGGGGAGCGAGCAGGAGCTTCGAAGCGAAAGGGAGAAGAAATGGGACACTAAGACCAAGGGATGAGCAGTGAGAGGATGAGCGAGGGAGGTGTGATCGCGGCGAAATCCTGAAAATCACGTGTTAAAAGGAAAGATGAGTCAGTTGCGAGGTAAGGACGCGTCGGAAAGAAGGAATATCATAACAAGACTGACAAGCGGGGGGAGAGAGGAGAAGGAACAAGAAAATTAAGGATGTGGGATTCTGTGATGATGGAGTAACTGCAAAGGTTGCGCGGGGTGCAGAAAGTGATTTAAGAACGGAAAGCGAGAATTTCAAGAAGTGGACTAATGAGATAGATGAATCGAGGATGATTCGGGTTCTAGATTATGTGTGTCTGTTTTTTACCAGTTGTTAGACTATATAGATGGGACATGGGCTCACCCGACAAGACCCAAGCAGGGTATGTATGAAATGTATGCAGTGATCGCGGGGGTTGATAGTTGACGCGTCGATCAAGATGTGCAAGCAGCCAGCTCGTCCTGAAATGTAAGCGGCGGGATGGATAAGGTAGTTTGATCATCAGGGCCGACGATGGAGGAGGGGGTGCAAGGAAGGAGTAGGTGTCAGTGATAGAAAAAAAAAAAAGAAAAAAAAAGAAAAAAAACACAGACGCAGTTAGCGGTCGGCAGATTCGATCATATGGGTAGACTAGGTATAAGAGTTCAGTGGCGAGAGATGACGATTTACCTTTCAGCAAGTGCAAAGAAAAGCTTATTAAGGGTGACGTGACAGTTGGAGTACGTTGGCGATCGGTCCAGATGCCTAGGTGGTGAGGGCGTGTGTGGAAGTGCTGTTGGCCTGAGGTGTTTCTAGCGGGGCTGCTGAGAAGAGAGGTCAAGTGATGGATGGTATTATGTATGTATGTATATGGCCTGTATCTGGGCAGGATGTTTGGGATGGGCGTGGTTCCTTTTCGTTCTGTCGGGGGGGTGTGTGTGAATTGATGGCAGTGGGTCTCTGGGAGTGCGTTCGAGTGGAGTTTTACTTTTGGTTGTTAATTGCGGAGGGGTAGTTCCTGCGAGTGGAGCTCAGCGATATATGACTCTGACTCTGAGTCTGACTCTCAACTCTGACTCAGATAAATATGTAGCAGCTGCTCGTGGTTGTTGTGAGGATGGGAGTGGGAGTGGAGTCAGACTGTCAGAGTGAAGTGAAGTGGATCATGGGGGGATACATATTACTGATGGAGGAGACTGCATTGAAAAGGGAAGCGGCAGAAACATACAATATAGATTAAACACCCACTAAAACAGTGCGAAACTCAGCCTGAACACACACACACACACACACACAAACTGCTCTGCTCATGGACATAATAACACAACACAAGCTGAGCATACAACCACATGAATCTACATATTCAAATAAGTATATCCCCATGCACAAAAAAGACTTGCCCTTTTTTGCTCCACGGAAATAGGTGCGCGTGCAAACACGTCCAGAGCGTATCAAGGAGACTCCACCAGTCAGTCCATAGGGACACTCCTGGTTGCTCCTACGGACCTACATCATGAACGACGCGCCAAAAATGGCTGCCCTCCTGAAACACCCAAAGGATGGGATGGCGATCACGCGAAAAACAAAAAGAGAGAAAAAGAAAAAAAAAAAAAAAAAAAAAGAGTTCGCCATGCACATCCTGCATTTGAAGCGTCCATCCGCGACGCGACCTCATCATCATATAACGGCATCCTGATTCATCGTGTTATGTTAGCGAACTGTGTATGTAATGGATGTATTTATTTTCTGTACGTACTATGTCAGTACAGACATGTAAAAATGAACTAGCTTACATAAAGCGTGTTATATGACCGACCGCATGTGAAAATATGCATGATCGATTGACTCGGCCCGCAATATTCAAACCGCGACCCACCGCGACCACGGGCCACGTCCCGCTCCCCACCCCACCACTCCCCAAACAAATCCGACCAACCAACGCCCACCAACCCAATTCTGCACATTCATTCACACGCGCGCCGCGTATGGATCAGGACCAACCAGCTCGAGTCTCATCCATCCTCTCGCGCCCTCATACATAAATACCTCCTCATACACCACATAAGCTAAAGAGTCAGAGACGCACATCAGGTATATACGTTGTCAAGTATGAAGCATCAACAAGCTGCGAGTGCCAGCATAGAGACGCACATTACGTTGTAGCCCCTCTCATACATACATAGTACAACCAACGAGCCAGTATGACATAGCATAGATAGCAAACTGGTACAACTCTTAAACCTTCCACCAGCGAGGCTCTCAAAGTTGGGTTTATAACTTCAGTCTTGAATCCTGGGTTTGTGTGGGAGGTGAACTCATGGGGAAAGGCTTTGCTTCAGCCTTCTCATACATATTCAATCCTTTGAAAATTGACATATATTACATCAATCCTTGATATTTTTGTTTCAATAGTCACCATGGGATCATTCAAATGAATGTGTACCTATATGTACTGCTTCTCAAAGAAAAACATGTTGGGTAAAGTCACTACTAGCCACAACTGTTTCTCAATCCAAAGCTAGAAGTCATATTCAATTTTCAGGAAGTGGAAAAATAGGGTGAAACATGCATGCAGAGTTTTCTATGTACTCTAAATGAATCATCACTAAGTCAGAAATTTTGTAGAATACTTCAATGTTCCTTTAAGTTTGTCTTGTTTGGAGATGAGGACATCATTTCCTTTTGGAAATCATCAAAAAGATCATGAAAAAACATTTGCAAATCAGGTTTCAACCTTGAAATGAAGGGCAAAACTTTCATCTTCCACTTTTCCAAGTCTAGATTAATTCCATCCAAATTTTCCATAATTTGGTCATACACTTTTTTAAGACTATTGAACTCTTCTTTTTTAAGATATGGTTGAGGCTCTGCATAGACCTTCAGTTTTTTCCAAAACTCTCTCATCCACAATTTTCTTTCAAGAAGAGTTTCCATATCATTGAGGGCTTCATCTGTACATCATTTTTATAAAACAAAAGTTGAACAATCAACAATTAAACCTTGAAATTAGTTGATGTTGTGAAAGAAAAAAAAAAAAAAAATTACAGATTTGACCCATGATAAGCTTTCCATTGCCACCCCTATGAACATAGTCAAATGTTTCTTTCAAGATATTAGCATTTCTTTCACTTATAGTTGAAAGTTCCCTGTAAGTAAATTTGAATACAGCCTCTCTGATATTCATGAACTCCTGGAGCAATAAGTTGGCTGCCACTTCTTCTTTTCCCACATTTTTTCTGGATTTGAATGCATCCCACAACTCTTTGATCCAAACTTCCCAAAAATGTACTGGTTGATCATCTTCACCCACCCCTAACAGGTATACACCCATCAATGTAGTTAAAACTACTGCAATCCCATCAACCCTATCCTTGATCATTGAGGGGAGTTGGGAATGAACTACTGCATCATTGAGTTGAAAAAATGTTTCATCCATCCAATCCAATCCTTCTTCTTCTGTATCAAACTTCTGTGAAAAAATCATGCAGATCTGTGTGGCTGTAGACCAAAACAATTTTCTTCAGAAACAACATTCTAAAAAAAAATTTCTTCTCCTATTTGAATACAAGAAAGAGAACTAGAACTGACATAGGTGTTCTATCTGACTTTTTGTTGCTCGGGGAGATGGCTGGAAGATATCAATCTTGTTGGATTTCCTAAATTGATCAAGTTCTGCAGCATAATTCAACAAAAGATTGACTCTTTCATAGAGAAAAATTGATTCAACAATTTCATTGGCATCCTGAGAGAGATGGTCCAATTGAGTATGGGAAATTATTTGAGTTTTATTCATATTCAACTGTTTGAATTCATGGGTGATACGGGAAACCATTTGATAGTATTCAAATGTCCTACCAAGAGGGGTACCATTTTGGAAATATAGACAAAGATCCTGAAATGCTTGCATCACTGGTTTCAAATTTTCTTCATCAGCTATCTTCTCAAGATCCTTCCAAAATGTTGGATGCTTTAAGTTCATCATTGGTGCTTGCTTTCTGCAGACCAAAATGACTGGAGGCGTGGCATATTTCCAAACAATGCAGTAAAAGTTATGTCAATTCAATTTCAAAATTGAAGAATGTGAAAAAGTACCTACATTCTGTCACAGCAAAGTACTCTTGTGAACATCGCTTTATACCGTTGCTCATATTTGAAATATGAGTAATGGACAAATCATGTGGCTTGGGGATAATCTGTTCAATGGCATTGTTAAGTTCTCCTGCCTCATCATACTGGCAAGGTAATTGTACCCATTTATAAACAGATTTTATTGCTGCCTTATCTATCTGATTAATCCTGCCACCCAATTTCTGGGTTATGGTTTCAGGTATTGGATTGGGGTCTTTGCCAAAATGTCCAAAGATTGCCATTTGGGTCACTACAAAAAGGTTTCAGGTGATCAGTGAGCACAACAATTGTTTGAATTGAATGAATCAGTAACTGGACACACACCTATGTCATGAAGGAAAATTCTCCTTTTCCACATCATGGATAAATGATAGAAACGGACTGAAAGACCCCAGGAATCTGGAGTTAGATGCTCCTCTTCCCATGGGCTTAACTGGTCAATAATTTCATGGAGTGAAGATTTCTTATCCCAAAAGGCCGAATCTTCTGAGTAATGGATGTAAAGGTTCTTTAATTGATCCGCCAATGCACGTAGAGTGATCCTTGAAGCATCTTCAAATAAATCTTTTCTTCCAAAGTTTGAGAATGCCTTCTGGCCGCGAGCTGATGAAGATCTAATCTTGACGCAATCTGATGCAGCTTTTTTTAGGTATCTTGTCAGACTAGATTAATTAGCAGTTATTGATGCAGTCCTCAGGCAAACTTTCCGTACCATCAGCAATTACATAATGTTCCCATGTATCCCCAACTTCCACTTTTTCCAAACCATTCAATCTCATAAGACCAAAAGCTTTTGACCAATGCATGATTTTATCATCAGCTTAGCTAACAATTCTTCATTCCAAAAGAGAGACTGAGGGATAAAGAAAAAGTGCCAACCCAAGACATGTTTGAAGGCTGTGAGAGGGCCACCTTTTCTTGGAGGTTCTCTAGTTTGATCAGAAAGTCTCCAAAAATCATCAACCAAGAGAATTAGGCTTACCTGGATGCCCTGTGGAATACTCCATCACTTTTTGGATATCCTTATTTTTTGTGTTCGAAAGCTTCTTGACAACCTTTCTTTGTGTAGGTGGCCGGCCGCGTACTCCGGGTGGGAACTTTGAAGGTGAAGGATCGACAATCTGGTAGATGTGAGTTACTGTATTCAACTCATAAGGTAGATTGGTGATCCAGAAATAAATAACCAAATCATTCTCTTACTACCGACTCAAATGGTCAAATCAGATTGAAAGTCGTAACGCAGATACTGACAGGTTTCTTTTATTTCAATCTGCTCATATGAACCGTTGACATAAAGACTATACGGGAGCCAGACGAGAAAGATCACTAACAAAGTTGATTGCATTTTTGAAAATGAAGAAGGCTTGATTCCAAAATGGTCAGCAGAAGGTGGCGATAGACATAAATGTGGCACCCAGCCTTGATGATTTATATATTTAACAATGATGAGATTATCGTCAGGAACTGCGGGGGAATGTTTCAAACAGACACCGTAGCACACCCCGTTAAAACGCTTAAGCTTCTTGGTTAGATAGATCGTGATAAGTACAGAGTGGATACATGTCCGGCTTTGACTTTACCACCCGTACAGCGTGAAGCATGATTGGGTCGGCATGCCCAAGCTGTTCATGGCTAGGTTTGACGTGGCCGCTGCGCTCCTAGCGCGTTTCAATAACTCACCGCGTTTACAGAACTGCGTTCGACCTTGATTGAACGATGTAGTCTGTTGCACACTGCTTTCGCTGTAAACACCGTCATCTTCCCAATCCATTGAATTCATGGGAGCCCAGAGCGAGGAAATGAAAAACTCGGGTGTTGACGAGGGCTCAGACTTGTTATTCCTTTCAACCAAAGTTGAAGCAAGTCCAAAACGCAGTTTGAATCTAACTCAACTAAGCCCTCCTTCAATTTGCGTAAGGGCCTCCGAAGGCGGAGGCCCTTCTTGGGACCCGCACGCAAGCTGCAGGAGGGACTTTGCTAAGTTAGAGTTTGAACAGTGTTACTATTGAAGCAACACTGTGCAATACCGTTTGCCCCGAACAATTTGACCAGGATGGTAACCCTTGATGTCACTTCTGCCCTGTGAGCAACCATACACAGGAGCATGAGCAGAAACGCATCTTCATGCTTCAGTCATAACTTGAACGTACGCTGGCTGCCGACAAGACTAACTCCTGCATTGACAAAGATGTAACAAAGAATTTATACCTCTCCGCTCGCATGCGCAAGAGGTTTGGGACTTGTGATAAGGTTGGGATGATAAGCCCCGGCCGCGTCCAAAGGTCCTTTCGCGTTACGGGGAACGAAACACCAGGTGGATGCTTTCAGAAGTTGTATTTCGTCAGAAAATGTGATGTCATATACTGAAGACTGGTATCCTGGTGGGGCTACGTACCCCGACTGCGCCAGGAGAAATGTTATGCAGCTTAAACCAGTCCCTTGCAAGTTTCCAGAGCAAAGTGCTCTCTCTAAAAGAAGCTGAAGGTCGCGTAGCGAGGAGGCGCTTTGCGCTTCCCTCTGGAATAACGGATTGGGTGAAGCTCGGGAGGAACCGAATGATGCGTTGCAAACACAAATGGACAAAAGTGACAATGCCAGATCCGACTCCCATTCCATGTCACTGGTTGTTGTCAATATTGTAGTTTTTCATCTTAAGAAACAGAAAAATAGTTGAACTCATGTATCCAGTCTGTTTGACATCTCGAAATATTAGCCAATGCAAAGCACCAGTCCTTAGCTATGAACTGGTCCTCATTTTCACTTTAGCATCCTGTGAGGCTTACTTGCCATACAATTGGCCCATCAAGTCAAGTTAGCTCTTTCAGGAATTGCCTGACTATGGTCTATAAGGCCAACTTTTGAGCCATTTCCAAAGGATATTGCTGCATTGTTGCTGCTATGGTTTGAGTAAATTTAAGTCTTGATTATTAATCCAGATTTTGCATTAATTGAAATCCTTCAAGTTTGAGAAGAGGGAGAGCTTCCAATTTTATCTTTCAAGTGTTTAATACTTATTCTCACTTAAATTCATTGGTAATGGTATTAAAAATCCCACTTCTGAATTCAAGTGATTGAGACTCTATCCATCAAGTCCTTTCCTTGATGGGGAACATGAAGGCAGAGCTGATGATTACATTTGCTTCTATGTAGGCTAGATTTCTATTACGTGTAAAAGCTAGCCAGAATGTGTCTTTGATGAGAGTGAAAATAGGAGACATCATGAGGAAGAGTGCTCAGAAAAAGTATTTTTTTTTTGGAGATTGTGTCCCAGAAAGTAAATTATAGACAGGGTTAATTGAGTAAAATGTGTTCTGAAACGTAGAAAAGAAGTCTCCTTTCCTATAATGCAGTCTGAAAACCATCTTGAGTGAAGAAGAATTGAATATGTAGATAATGAGGTCAAACAGACCAAATTTCAACACGCAGTCTCATGAAGATGTCTCTGCACAATGATCCTACTCTTTTCACGTCACTTCACAAACTGAACCCAATCAAGGAAAATGCAAATGAGAGTAATTTCTAGCTTCGCCAAAAAAAAAGAAAATGTATGGAAACAGAAATACAAATAACATCAGATCCACAAATTTGAAATAAAATACATGATATTCATGTATGATTGTAAGGAAAGAAGTCAGTCCTTGACTTCTGATCTGCTATTTAAAGCCGGCTTCAGGGGTTTTCAGATGTACGTAGACAGGGAAAGTGAGGTGTGGACACTGGAAGGTGCTCTCCCGGGTGGCGGGGGGACCGAGATAATCCGGGATTCTGAAGACGGGGTGTTGTGCTCGTGGCCGTGCCGGAGTTGACGCAACAGAGCGGCCAGCCTCAAAGACTTCTTTCTCCCCCCGATGGCACCCAAAACAAGTCGAAAACTACCACCCAAACGATCTCAGTTCAAGCCGAAAGCGACTCCGAGAAAGAAGAAAACCGCCGCACAAATCGTAGCGGCTCGGCGTATCAGGCTGTACGAACAGCTCGACAAAGGTTTCCATCAAAACGCCATCAAAACTTGTAATCAACGTAATGCGTACCCTCTTTCTATCTTTCTCAAGACATTGATAAAAACGTTCCATGTATTCATTCTCATCAGATTTCGTTTTCATTCATTTTCCAGTCCTGGACCAGCAAGGCACTCAAAATGATCGTGATACTTTGATCGACACGAAAGCCAAGCTGCTCACGATCTTAGAAAGATACCAGGAGACCCTGGATTTTATATCCGGACAGTCCGTTGAAAGTGCAGAACTGAAGCTGCTGCAGTGTTACTGCTTCTACAAGCTCGGCCAGCTCGAGAAAGCCGACAAGGAATTATCAAATCCACTCTTGACCGCTAAGGAAGATACCGGCCGCTCAAAACTTGCCCTGGAATCCCAGATTGTAAGCTTTTGGCTCTTTTCTCTCTCTTTCCCTCCAGCCGCAGAAGCTCATCACTCAATACATTTTCTCGCTACCTCTTAGTTTTTCAAACTAGGACGACCTCAAGAGGCCAAAGCGAATCTAGAAGAACTTCTGATAAATTCCGATCCGGTGAGTATCAGTATCTCTTCCATCTGCGGGGAATTGACAAATTCTGAATCATGCACATTTGTTTGGCTTTTTTGTTTTCTGGTATGGGTTGGTTTACGATTACTCAAGAACCATCCCGAACATCTTGACCTAACTGCTAATCTATCTGCATGTCAAGAGCGAATCGACTTTATAGAGAAATCTATTCCCAACCAAACCGGCTTGATCAGCGTAGACCAATTGGAAGCAGCACCTATCACCTCTTCGTTTTTCCATTCCCATCCGAACTTTCCTGCACCTTCTAAATCTCGCCATTCCAAATTTCCGGAATCACGCAAAATAAAATCTGTTAAGCCCTTCGACCCTTCAAGGCCTCCACCAGATCCCGACCGCTGGCTTCCCCGCCGGGATAAAGAAAACACCAAATCTGCTAGACGCTCAAACGCTAAAACCCAAAAGAATAAGCAGAAACTAGCCACTCAAGGATCAGTTTCCGTTACTATCCCGCCTGCAACGGACGCGTCTCCGCAAAAAACAAAACAAGCTCAACGCAAGAAGAAGAACAAGAAATGAGTTGGCTTGCATTGGGGTCTTCTGCTGTGATACATACATAGTCGTGTAATTTAAGAATCGTTTTGCAATGAAAATTTGAAATTGTCTCTCGATTATCTGAAGACTCAAATAACATCTCTTGAAAGTTGAAATGCACAATGGATATGTTGTTCAAATGTCAATAAAAATGTATGCTCATGCCAACTGCCAAACTCGATGCCATGACACCTGGAAAATTCATACTGAAAATCATGGAACTATGTATTTTGCATTAACGTAATTCATGAAGCTTCCAGCAGACTGTACCGTAGATACGTATGCTTATATATCAGAAGAACAGGAACTTTTGCACTATAAGCTTTTGTCCACAAGTATGATTGTTGTAATAAAATGATAGAACCACAGCAAGTAGTGCTGCCCAAGCTACTATTGGTCTTGTATAAGTCTTGATTGGCATCTTCAAATGTCAATTGCACTCAAAGTAGAGTTTTCACCAACAAATTTGATGCCACAGTTATCTTGATTCAGGAAGAAACCTCTTTCCTTGGCCTGACAGATTAACTTTCCAGCTTGAATCATTGTATCTTGTATCTTTTGGTACATTGGAGGTCTTGGATTATTTGCATTGTAAATTCAATGAGGGTTGGAAATCATTTTTTTGATATGGAGGTGTAATGCTGCCTTGCTCCTCTAGAATTGCAGCAACTCTATTGGGGTGTCCAGCAGGGTTTGTATTAGGGTGGTCACAAGGGTAGCATAATCATTGAGGAAGGTCGTAGTCTTTAGAGATATGGTGTGATGCAATGTTCATCAATCCAGATGAAGGAGACTGGGATTTGGGATTGCTTCCAGCCAGGTTTGAAATTTGAATGCTGAACACAAATCCACAATGCAAAAGTGAAGATGATGTTTTCTCCAGGAGATTCTTTTTGGCTGGGTTCACATCCGTTCACATAATCACAGCGAGCAACCCTGCCCACCTCCATAATACATTCAAATGCGTAGAGGAAAATGCTACCATTTGAGGAAACTGTGACTTTGGAAGGAAGGCAAGGCTGCCCCAGAAGCAGTCAGGTTGCAGAAAGAGTCAGGGAGCGAACAAGAGCCCCAGGGCCCAAACACCTCAAGACATGGGAAGCTTCCATGATTTCTATATCTTTCAAGCGGAATTTGTTGATTTTCAGCCGAAGAGCCACCAGGACTTCAGCGATCGCAGTTGTTCATGATGCAACCCTCTCTGTGAGACCCTTTGGGATTCTTCTGGGTGCTGGCTCATAGCAGGCTTTTTTAGGCTCGAGCTCGCCATGGCTTGACATGTTCGTAGCCACAGAAGACGGGGTGTGCTGGTCACATTCAAAGGTGCGCGGCCCGTGCGCCGTGCCGGTGCAGGCGCAGCAGGCCGGTGCGTCTCCGTTTAATCAATGATGTAACAGATATCAAATATGTACAATCACATTTACTTATTTATTTAGGTTGTTCCAACATCCATGACAATTGCACCATGATGATGTCATAAGGTTGAAAAACGTCAAAGAAAAACACGATGAAAGGCACCCTTATTTTAAGGTCAGTCGTCACCCTTTGCAGACCCTTATATTACATATCATATCATATCATCACGGACACCCGGTGGGGCTGTGGGCTCGGGCTTATATCCTCTGGCGAGTGGTTTGATTGGGGTGAAACTCAATCTGAGTCCTGACTGAGCCCCTGAGGCAGACTGGGCCACATGTTGTTTTTGGCGGTGGAGCTCGGTGGAGCCGCGAACGTTAAAGAATCATCATGAATCTCTATTCTTCTTTTGTTTGTCTGCGGTGCTCAGTTGCACACTGCACACTCAGGCAAGCGAGGACCTGTCAACATCTTCCACAGATTAACTTGTTAAGAGCCACCCACTTCTTCCCCTTCATTATGTAATTCTATTTAAGGTGACTTTTTTAAAATTGTATTTGACGTTTTACAAGTTAATAAATAACCAATTTCCTTCTGTATTCGGAGCCTTTGTTTGGACCAGTAAATCGTCGGCGAAGAGTATATGTACCCCCATTCTTCGGCTCCCTCTTCACCTCGTCCGATTGGCAACCAATCTGCTCATCTGCTCAGATAGAGATATAAAGGCACATTATTCGTATCCAGTCAGACTCAAAAGCCAACCTTCCTTCCGTTTATTTACTTTCATTGCCCTTTCAGACTTGTCTGAGCACAAGAGCCCTGCCCACGCCCATTTATTCTTATTCTCATTATCATAGCTCACAATCTCTGTCGAAATCCTCTTTCATTCTCATCTCAACCAGCCATGTGTTCTCGCCCTCGCAGCTCGAGGTTTTTCATCTTGGCCGTGCTGGCCTCATGTTTCTTATCTTCGCTGGCCTCAGACTTGGGCAAAACTTATCCAGCCTCTTCTGTCAAGTTACTGGAGAAGAGAACCGATGCCCCAATCACCGACACCCTCAAGACCTTTCGGAAGCCCACTCAACGCAAGATGAGAACCATTCATCGTCGAAACACCCAGTATCACAAGAAGGCCAAGAAGTTAAACAAGTCTTGCGGGGATGACCACGACCGCCATGATACTAAAAATGATACTCAAAACTCTGAAAAGCCAAAACCTGAAGCCAAAACGAATCATACCGCTGCGGCTCATGGTGACGCTAAGGATAAGTACTCACTCCCGGCTGAGTCTCAGGCCATCGGTTCCATCTTACATGCCACTTCATCATGCGGGAATGCACAACCAACTGAACACATCACAACCACCTCTGGACCTAACGGTAACGAAGCGTAAGTGCGATTCCAGAGTGATAATGTCTCGTGTCAATGTAGAATATCCAGGCGCAGGTTACTTTAGACTCACTAAAGTGATTGTATTTAACTCGTCTGGTGGAAACCTTAGCTTCTTGAACTGTGGCCTTAGTGCTGATGGCTGGAAACCTCCTCATGTGACGATGGACATGTTGACGCACTCATCGCTTGATCAAGAACCTGCCAAAAGCACGTTTGCACCATGTCAGAAGTATCGTCAAAAATTTGAAAAATACGGCGCGAAGTACGGAAGTAAGTTTTATGCATCACATCATCTTTCCAACATCCATAGAAACATTAAGAATACCCCTTTTTGCCCTTCTTTCTTCAGTCCCGCCCATCTTTTTAGCCGCATTTGCAATGCAGGAATCGACTTGCCGACCAGACGTGGTCGGTGATCAAGGCGGAGCTTTTGGGCTAATGCAAATAACGAAAGATAAGTGCGGTGGTGCACCGGGAGGGAATTGTGTAAGCAATGATGGATCCGAGTTTTAGAGAATTTCAAGTGAACAATGCCGATTGGAAGAGTACTTCGGGAAGTTTAACGCGATAACTTCTTCTAGGCTGACCCTGATTACAATATCGACATGGGCGCAAAAACTTTTGCTAGCGGTCTTACTGAAGCTAACGGGAATGTGTACGTCATGCTAATTGTGTCTGCAACATCGATTCAACTCATCCGTTCTGATGATCACCTTGACAATTTCCTCAATGTATTTTGATTAGCTTGCTAGCCGTTGGAGGCTACAATGGTATGTGTTCAAATCCACCTTTTGATTATCCGCTATCGACCCATTTGTTTGGCTGAATAGATCCTTTTTTTCTTTTTTCTATTTACAGGTTGGACTCCAGGCCTTACCAAGCAAAAAGCGTTACAACATAAAGATGAAGGTTGTTGCGTCTGCCAGCAAAATTTGGTAAATCACGACTCTTATATTCCCTCACGTACATCATACCCCACACTGTTTGGAATGATTAACTGACATAAATTTGATAGGATTATTTGCACCAATTTGTCAATGCATGGATTCTAGGAGTGGACCCTCAAACCCGTCGACTTGGCACTAACCGAAACTTGGACGTCTGTGGCGAATCCTGAACAGTCTTCTTTATTTTTCAATTCATTGAGTAGAAACTACGTTGCATGATCCTTTTTACACATTATCTCTCCTTTTGCCCATCATATAAACATGATACTTTCCGCCCTGGACGGAACTTTGATCTTTTATTTTTTGACACGTTTTCTTTCCACACTTCCTTTTTCTGTCGTTGTTGTTCGTTTTTCCACTAAAGGAAAAAGAAGAATAAGCCATTTTATTTGTATGCGTGATGTATCAGTCAGGAACTTATTCAGTTGAACTGTTGTTGAAAACACACTTTCTTTGATTTTCTCAGATTTATTCATATCTCACCGTTGAGTGGCACAACTTTCGCAGATTTCGCATTGTGAACCATCCGGGGAGGAGTGAGGAGCACTAAGCTTTGAGTGATATATCCCGCGTTACTGTTGAGAAAAGAAATTGAACACTACAGATTGGTGCTAATTGGTGTAATGCACGAGTACACTTCGTCTTGATTCTGCGCTATGTACGAGGGCTGGGCCCGGGTTGGCCGAATAGGTAGAATGGAAAGAGGAGTCTAGGAACTGGGAATGGAGACAACATATTGCTAATCAACGGTCAACTCTGATTGCTTGCATGATCTAGAACTCGCAATAAGTAGATCTTCAGGTCACTTTTTTTTGGTAATGCCTTTCTTGAACTCGATCTAATAATGTGAAACAGCAGAGGACCTAGAAGAGGATTTAACATTTGTTTAGAAAACGCGATTGAGATTGGCATTAAAACTGGGTAGCGGTGATGATTTTTGATCTGCTTACGGAAACGCTGCAGGAAAAGACTGTTGGTTTCACTTTGGGAAAGTATGAGCGATTTTTTTTTTTTGAAATAAATATAGGGCGTTGATAAAACAACCCGGTAAAACCGCGCCTACACGCGCTTTTACCGGGGGGCGACGTCGCTGCCGCCGGCGATCTGGTACAAGCTTGTACCAGCTCGCCGAGGCGTTATTCCTCGGCAAGCAGGTACCGGCCTGCACCTGCTGGCCAAGGAATAGCTCGTCGTCGGGCTGGTACGAGCTTGTACCCGCACGGCGAAGACTTATTCCTCGCCGGGCAGGTCAAAGCCTGTACCGGCTTGCCGAGAAGTAACTCCTCGGCGAGCTGGTACAAGCTTGTAGCAGCTCGTCGATGAGTTATCCCTCGGCGAGCAGGTACCAGCTTCCACCTGCTTGCCGAGGAATTGCTTATCGGCGGGCTGGTACAACCTTGTACCAGCTCGGCGAGGAGTTATTCCTCGGCGAGCCGGCACAAGCCGCTCGCCAGGGGCAACGACGTCGCCCCGGGTAAACCCGCGTGTGGGCGCGGTTTTACCGGGTTTTTATACCAACGCCCTAAATATATATATCTGAAATTTTACTACATAAACTACTATAAAGTGCTTTACAACGCAAAAAAAATAAGTTACGGAAGGAAAATAGATAATGCCACGCTTTTGTGTCTTCCAGAGGCGCGAATCCCAGTAGGGCAATAAGATGATAGAACGAAGAGGAAAAACAAAGGAGTAAAATGATAAGATCAAAGAGATAGTGAAAATCGTCTGTAACTAATACTAATCGGTGATCCTGAAAAAAATGCAGCAGCAAAAATAACAACAAAAGAGTGAAAAAAAGATTAAAACTGAAAAAATAAATCGGGCACCATTTGGATTCCATGCGAACGGGCGATTGTGAGTGGTGAATTGAGATGATTGAAGTAAGAAAATCATGTGCCGAAATAAACACAAATCCGAGAGCTAGAATTTATGTGAGAGTGAGTTCTTCTTATTCAGAGGTTCACCACGAGACTGTCTGGTAGTTTGGTGATGATGATTGAAGTGCCTCGAGTTGTTGTCAGACCTCTTTTCAGTGCCTTTAGACGAGCGCAATTCTGTTGAGTGAGTGTAACCGCTACAGATCCATAGGAGGGGGACGACGACTATGGCCAGCAGAGAAAAGCACACAGTGACGCCAGCTAAGAAGAAGATACATTCGGACGAAATTCGTAAGGCTTGCTCGAGTCGAGGATACTGATGCATAAGCAAATCAATGTGAACGTGGATGTAGACAAAGGTGGTGTACGAGAGCAAGAGGTGCAAAGCGGCGCTGAACTTGAAGTAGGTGAAAGCGGCGTTGGGTCGTTTGGAGGTACGCAAAAGGAGATATCCAAAGGTTAATTTGAGGGTGATCGCACAGGCAACAATCAGTGGGATTAGTCCAGCCAAAGATTGTGATTGTCCAATTCTGACGATCAGTTGAGGTAGGAAAACGCAATTTGATGGAAGCTCTTCTAAGCTTAAGGCAGATTGTCCTGGAGCTATTGCCGGATAATCTCTAGGATTGTGATAACGGTGGTTTGAGTTGCAGAACAAAATTGATCCTGGTTGGTTAAAGGGTTGCGGGATCGCGGCCAGAAGGAATCGCAATGTTAAGAAGTTGTCCATCGCAACCCGGCATAACCACACCGACATCAAGGCGTCCACTACCAGGCTGATACCAATTTGGGTGCTGCTCGTTCGTCTGATGATGATTGGCTCCTCAGTTAAGCCAGCTACCTCGGGCTTATCAGATATCGGCCATTTCTCATCCAAGCTTGGAAAAGTCACCTCGCTGGTAAGAGGCGAAGACACGCGTGGGCGCCAATGAAACAAAGGCGAGGTAAGAGACTGATGGCGCTGCCGACGTGACTGAGCCGAGGGTCTAGGCATCACGGTTGTGGTGTGAGTTGATGTAAAGCGGGGTTATGTCTGTACAGAATTCCTTTTGTTTTCAGTTCCAAGCACTTCGAGATGGGAGAAAGGGTTATACCGCGAATGGTAGAAATCTACTCACAGGTGATTCCTTCGAAAAAAAAGAGTGTTAAAATATCGAGTACGATATATAGAGGGACGAACAAAAAGAGCTCCCGGTAAAGGCTCTTTGACTTGGAAACGACGGAATTTTTAAGATAGATAAGCAGCAAATGCTCCTTTGGTCAGAGGTCTGTGCAAGATGGGGCACAGACTGCTGAAGCAGGTTGTAGCTAAGAAACAGTCCATGGCAGGAAAAGAGGGTGAGACAAAGGCCCAAGCTCAAGACTGCCCGGTGCCAAACTGGGATCCAGGCTCACTCGCCCGTCCAAGGTTGGTTGAACTAGCAAGCCCGCTCCCTCAGTCATATTTCTAATCGCCCCTTCCATCAATCAATCACAAGGGCTCAGCAGTCCTGAGGCGACTGGCGCCGCGAGGCGAGGGACTTGCGCTAAATTGTCTTTAATGCTTAGGTTGGCAATATGGCTACTCTTCAATTGTATAGGCGGAGCCCCCTCAGTTCGCAGCACATTTCTTTCAAGTACTCACACTGACGTAGCAATTGAGGATCCGGGATGAAGCTCATAGTTGACCCTTAGTTTCCGTTTCAGGTTCTAGTTCTCCTCACTTACAGTAGGACGGTTCACATTGGGCCTAAATCCGTAACCCATCAGCAAGCGTTTAACCACACGCTCCTGCCAATTTGGCGTGGAACGCTTGCTGACGTGTGGTTACGGATTGGATAAAAATATCCAATGTGAACCGTCCTAGTGAAAGTGATTTCTGGAGTTCCTTTGGGACTGGGTATGAGATAGATTACAAGGAAATGTGAAGAAGAATAGCGGGAATGTGAGGTGCCCAAGGCAGGAGAAACCATATTGATTTACAAGAGGTGTCAGGGCCAAACGGCTGCAAGCCCGCTAATATGGCCACCTGCGTTCCATTAACAAGGGCACGTCCGGAGATTATTATTACAAGTCTTGAATTCTTGGTTAAAAAATGGATTCTTGAATCATGGATGTTGATTGAATGACAGTCCATATGAAGGATGTATTCAAAAAACACATTGGCCTATAACATATTGGCCAATTTAAATATGTGTGTGATTACATCGCGTACAGGATCATGAGTTATATACAACCCAATTTTTGTGTCTATATAGTCACATACAAACACAACTTGGTGAGAGAAATAAGCCACTCTTGACTTTCTTTTGTTGACTGAAAAAAAAAGAAGACGCGCGCGCGCGCTTGCACTTCTACGTTTGAGTCGACAAGCTATGCCTCCGTTCAAAAACGACTGCGGTCCTTACATTCGTAAATGTGGATGACGCCGGCTAGAGTGAGGATGGAATTGCGGAGGTCAGTGGAGACTCAAGCCGGCGAGAAGAGGGGATAATCTCCACGATGAACCAATAAAGGAGTATGGCTGATGAGAGGATGACTATGATGATGGGACGTACTTCGGTCAGCACTAACAACGCAGCGAAACGGCAAGTCGATCACCGCGATTGCCGTGATGGCATCGCTGTGGTTTTTGAGCAACGTTTGCTGGTAATTCGCCACGACGGTTGAGCGGTGCGGCATGGGATTAGAGTCGGGTCTCGAGGCATGATTGGGCCGTCTGTGGGCATGGCCGCCATGATACGCCTTGGCGATGTATTCCACATGCACGGTAGGGCTATCCGATGCATCAGACCTAATGAGCCAAGAGAGAAACAAATACATTTGATCAGTTCAGTCACTCATTCCTGGACTCGTTTTCCGTCTGGAATGAACCACACGCAGCGGCACTCCCTCCTACCTGAATTGCGGCCGGTCATCCTCCATCTCTAACCCGCTCACTACGGTGGACCGCTCAGGCACCGAAAGATCCCAGAATCGAATCCGGCGGTCGTCTCCTGCGCTGATCAAGTACCCGGCTGGCCTAGAGGAGACCTGTGCGACGTTGAGCTCATCTGCCATCATAATCAGCTCGCCGGAACTGGACATGTTGTCGTGGTGCCGCGAGCCGATGATAAATGACGAAACTGTGGGTGGCTGGCGGAGCAGCTGAGACGGATTGAGGTCGACGATGTTCTGCTTGACGGAAGCTTTCAAGTTCTGGTTTTCTTGGAGGAGCAACTCTATAGCGCTCGATGCATTCAACTGTGTGGGTAGGGGGGTCACAGCCTTAGTGTTCGAGTAGTGACAACTGTCCCCATCCAGACCTTCATGTTTAGCTCGAAATCGATCCACAGCTACATCGGACGTGTTGCGAGAGACCAGAAAGGTCTGCACCAGTTCTCCGACTTCGAGATCCCACACTTGCAAGGTCTGATAGGTTGGACGGTCGGAATTGCTGTCAATCGTTGATAGCGCTGCCACGACCACCCAGCGCCCTTTACCCTGCGTAGGATGGACGCTCAACTGATGGATGGGCCCATCCGCGATTTTCCAAGTCTTCAGCAACAACCCGAACCTCAAATCCCATAGGGATAGATAACCCATGCCAGTCCCAACGACGAGCCAAATCTTCTTTTGGTCAACACACAATCTAGATAACGGGCCAAAATGCTTAGGATTCCGGAGAACTTGAGTGGTCCTCATGGTTCGGAGATCGAGAGTGGCAATTGTACATTTATTCGTGATGTAGATCAAGTCGGATGATGTCAAAGTGTTGTGATGGATCATGGATGTAATGTATTCCCCGGCATTCAGTTTATGCTGGCGAATGGCTTCCGGCTTGGAATAACTGGGCAAGGTGCTATCGAAATTGACGTCAATTCGATGAACCCATAGTGTACCATTAGTCGAGGCACTTGCCACGCAATGGCTCTGCTCCAACATGCAAACATGGGTGATCCGTCCGCCTTGATTGAAAGTATGGCGCGACTTGCTGGTGACATTCTTTTCCAGGCGCACGGTGTCCCAAACTTTTACTGTGCCATCATGCGACCCACTAGCGAAAAACACGTAATCAGGCGAGACACAAAGGGTGGAAACGGCGGCAGTGTGTTCGATCAAATGGCCGATCAAATTCCCGCTGGAGGACCGCGAGCTTTTCTCCTTCACAGCCAAGAATGACCGGAAGGCTTTCCGCCGGGGAATTCCTTCAGCGACCGTGGGGCCAAATTCAGGTAAAGGCTCTCGATAGCTGTCTAGAAAGACACGCTCAAGGAGATAGCGGATGTTGGCGTCGTGTCCCTCGTATGTACTACTGAAACGTTGGGGTGGCGGTACGGTGTGTCGCGCACGAGGGTGAGGAGAATTGCTTGACATATGTTCTGTTACTTGAGAGCCAAGGCCACTGGAATCAACATGAGGCTGCCGTGCCCGGCCTTCCGTATCTAACACGCCGAACACTGAGGTCCTGTCACGAGCGATAGCAGGATTAGTTTTGGAGACATCGAATCCTTTCGAATTGGACACAGGGGTCCGAGAATCGAGAATCGGCTTCGCAGTGATCTCGCTAGAGCGTTCCAAGAGTCCTCCAAGAGGAGGTACATCTGTCGAACTGCCGCAGCTCTGAGGTCGAGAGATGTGCATTTCATGGTTAGGGGTACCTGGCATCGATGGACTCATGACATGGCGGGTTACTAGGTGCCTTCGAAGATCTGTTACTGTTGGAGAGTCAATTCTGCTACTAGCCCGCTCCAGATCTGTTGATGATGACGTGATGTCCACAGAGATCTTCCGTTGAAAATTCCCTGGCAGACCAGAATTACGAGCAGTCAAATGGTTCGAGCTACTGAGCCTGTTGTTAAGGTTGCTGTGATCTGACGCCGATGGATTCTTCAAAAGGATGTTATGCAAGGGAATGCCAAAGTCTTGGAGGGAAACATTATTGTCGTCCAACAGGTTTGAAGCTTCCAGAGTGGTATGGGGAGTGGGAAGTCTGGAAAGCGAACCAGTGTGAGTAATCCGACAATTGCAAATGTGTGTATTGTGTTGACCCACCTAGAACGTGAATCTGATACTTTGACGATATGCTGCCTCATATTCTTGAGTCTAGTCTCATCCACCGGCGTCATACCAATTTTTCGTAGCTGATTCAGCTGTGTCGTATCACTTTGAAACCAAACCCCGAGAGCGGCAGTTAATACAAGAGAACAATCGATCTGCCATTCTCAAGTGCTAAAATGGAAAAAGTGGCAAGGCTCACTCTTCAGACAATAGCGCGTGATTCTCAAGAAAGTTTGTTTGGAACTGGCGATGGGTAGAGCCAGACTGGGAGGACGGCGATGAAGAGATGGATTGTGGTTTTTTAGCTGGAGCACTTGGCAAATGCCAAAAGGATGAGGACTGTCTTCTCCCAGCCCAAACCACCGCAGCCTCATACACGATCCGTGGCAGCTAACGATTAGAGCAAAAAAAAATATGGAATCAGCAACAATAGGGGAGTGCGCAATCTTTTGAATGTACTCGTCAAGAGCTTACAGGGGCTTCCAAGTTAGTTAAAATGGACTGCTTGGTCAAGTCTTCAATGTCGCAGCGGAGAAACTTCCGCAAGGCTGGGTACAATACACACCACACGTCCGTCGCTGGTAGTACGTGAGACACGGTGACAATGAGCTCTGTGGATGCTGAAATAAAATTGAGATGAAGTGTTTCATCATGCGAGTTAGCCGAATGGACGCCAAGCCAAATCAGGACATCCAAGACTCAAAATACCAACCCCGTCTGATCCATGAATTCGGGTGACTCAACAGAACTATGACAGCGGCAATGAGCTCCCACAGCTTGTGCTCACTCAAAAGCTTTTTCTTGATGACTTCAGTCAATGCAGTAATCACACGAGTAGAAACAAATTCTTCCGAGTCTGATATCATACCAACATGTTAGAAAGTTGTGAATGGAGACCAGCCCATGAGGCGCCCACTTGCGTGTCTTTCAACATAGGTGGATGAATCTTCTCACCTGCCAACGCTTGCATCATCATGGGCAATATATACTCCTCAACACTTACGGGTCCAATTTCCGCATATATGTCCGCCATGTGCTCGAAAAATGAAGTCCGGAGGATGTAATCGTTTTCGTTCAGGTAAGTGAGGATGTGAGCCAGAAGGATGTCACTGGAAGCGCGATTTATGGTAACCCGAGTCAAAAAAAAAAAATCAACATCGGGCTGATAGCTGGCCACCTCAGCCAAAAATGTACATACTTGGTTTTCACTCGGCCGAAGAATTTCGACAAGTCTGGGAGGCTGGTCAGAAGTGACCTTTTGGTGACGGTAGAGCTATCGGTGAGTAGCGAGACGACAATTTCTTGAAATTGTCGGTGAAGCTCGTTGATATTATAATCGTACGACGGTGCCTGATGAAATAAGCCAGCTCAGCTCGGCCGTGTTGCCACCACAAGATGCACAGGTGAGCAAACGACTTGTGCAAACTCAACATCAATCGTATCAATGAGATCCCCCGATGTTGTTTTTGTGTCGGGCTCCATCCGTTTCTTCTGGTTGATGACTGTCAAATTTAAAAATCTCTTGCTCGTCAAAGCTAGTGGCCCGATGCATTTTCCGAGCGTTGCGCGAACAAACTCCGAGGGATCGTTAATCAGGTGCCTGAGATTAGGGATGAGGTATTCAGGAAATAAGGATGAATTGGACGGGGTGATCATGTCGACGAGCAACAACTAATCCAAAAAAATAAACAATAATCTTTTGAAAATCAGGATACCATGTTGGACTGACCCGCGGTGGATTGAAAGAACTACTTACAACCTGTGTCAGACATAGCAATGTACTGGTTTTGATTGAATCGCAACTTTCGGTGGAGTTAAGCAGGCTGACAAGGTACGGTAATACACGGTCTAATATGGTCTCGTCTGTCAGGTGATCCAGCAATGCGAGATATAAATCCAAAGCTTTCATGACTGAGTTGGGATATAAGCAACTGCGGATATTGGAGTTCAGGACCGACAGAAGAATCAATGCGACGTCGTCTGTCCACGTACAATTTGGGGAGACATGAGTCAAGGGACAAGTTTCAACGTTTTGATTCCAAAAAGTCATGCTGACCATCAACGGAGCTCCTTGGAAGGCCTGGAGTTGACCGTAAGCAAACGTTGCGACCAGGAACGTTGATCCTCAAGGGAAAGTCGGCCTGATAAGCGTTGTCATATTCAGCCGTCAAAGGACATCAGGTTAATAAAGATGCTTGGCCTGAAGGAATTACCCAAGAGTGACGCAATGGTTCAGATCCTGCCCCATCGGTTTGGTCGACCTTCGTATCAGGGTGTGGACTGGAAGTCTCTCCACTACCTTCGGATACCTTAGATTGGACCTTCAGTTTGTGAGGGCCACCCATAAAGCCGGAAACGTATTCAAAATCCGACCATAACTTTTCGACAATGCCGTCTGCGTCATTCCTCAGCTTGGAATGAGGTGAAAGATCTGCCAGCCTGGAGCCACCTCCAATCGACGGGCCGGTGCCTAATCCATCAACGTGAGCTTTTCGAGGAGTGATCGGAGGATTGAAAGGGCTGGAGAGATCTTGCATGCTCAAAAGGAAGGGATGAAGGAAAATGTAAAACGACGTCGGGAACGTTTTGTTGCTCTGACAGTTCTTAAGATACTCTTCGAATGTGAGTCGATCACGTGGATTGAGCTGGATCATGCTTCGGACCAAATCCTTCATATAGAAATCTCGATCAGTTGATGTGAATTGGAGAGTGGATCTGATCAAAAGCAAGCTACACAAGACGGACCCTGATTTTTTCATCTTCGATGCCACGCAAGTACGGCTCGACAGAGTAGTCCCCAAACTTGTAGTTAAACATTTGACTGAGAGTGAAGGGGCTGCTCCCTTCGGTGAACAATTCGCCGATGACGCAGCCCAAACCGAACACATCCATACTTTCCGAAACTTTAGCTTTGGAAGTCACGTCGATCTCTGTTTCGGCAGAATAGAAGCGCTCCGGGGCAAGATAGCAAGATCTGCGTGAGGAGGTGTCGAAGTAATATGAAAAATCGGCCGGATCATCTTCCGGAAGGTAGGTGGGTTTGAAGGTGGATGAAAAGTCCGTGATGTAGACCCAGTTCCAGGAGGTCACAATCACGTTTTCTGATTTGAGGTCACCGTGTGGGACCTTTCACCACAATCCAAAGCTTCAAAAATCGGCCTAATTGATCTGCCAAATGTGAGGGGATATTTGAACGCTCACCCCTCGATTCCAAGAGTTGGCCATGGCGGTCAAAAGTTGAAACGCGATCCATTTTTTTTCGGTAAGGCTTAAAAAAGGGCGCGTACTGCAAGACCAAAAAAAAAAAAAAAAAAATCATGATTCATGAGATTTACCATAAAGAAATAGGGAATTCTAAGTGGAGTTACAGGTGGTAAGATGAGACACACCTGATCCGATCGTACAGATTATTGGTTAACCATTGTCTGATCAGGTAGCCCGCCTTTTCCGTTTCCACGGCTCTTTGGTAGGTCAGTACGTTGGGGAGATCCTGTAGTAATCCACGCTCTGCTAGGTAGTTTGAAACCATGAGAAAGAACAGAATTTAATGATTGAGTGGTACTGTAGGGAACGTGCAAGATGTGGGGGAAAGCAACATGAAGTTTACATTTGAGCCTCCTGACGAAGCCTTTCAAGCTGAAGGAAGGATCTGTTTTGACAAAAACCTTGACCACGATCCGGCCATACTGGTGGCGCGCCCTGATAGCCTTGAGGAAGCGGGTAGAGCCAAGGCTACACATGAGAGAAGAGGGGTCAGTTCCTGGTTTAACAGGATCACGGAACAAGTTGGATTTAGCAGTACTGGCAAGTTGACCCACGATTTTTCGTAGAGGATGTCTGTTCCTAGCTCGGATACGAAGCTGTCGAGTGTGATCCCAGTGGGTCTGTTGAGATTGTTGGAGGGTGCGTTTCCCATCTATCGAAATAGATACGTCTTGGAGGAATTTGGCGGGCAGATTGAGTCGGAATTATTTACTGGCTCGTGAATCCGCTGCAGAAAATCGGGGATCTTGTGGCGAGGCCTTCCTGTTTTCTCTTCCCTCGATGACCAACGACGAGTCCAATGGAATCCAGGTGAAAATGGTGGTGACTGAGACTCCAGTGCTGAGATGTCGATCGTCGAGTTGCGCATACACGCAGGTCCATGAGCACTAGCAGCGGTCATTCTGTCATCTGCATCCCCCCGAGAAAGCACCGGAGCAGTCACGGGGCTGGCTACCCGCTACATCCGGGGAGATATGTCATTCTCTTCATGCTCCAAGCTGAAGAACTCCAACAACAACAAACAACACACCTACCACCAACATGAACAGAACTCAGCTGATAGCAAAATGCATCCATCGACTAGAATCTCAACTCGCTCTGTCAAGCCGTGTTGGAAGAAGAAATCTGCCCATAACGCAGCCAGGATATAACCGACTGAAATCATCCTCGGCGGATCAACCAGACGAGAAGCTTCATCCGATATTCTCCACCAGCAAGCCGGCGCCGCTGCCGTCATTCAAGACAGACCCGTACCCCATCCCTCTGCAGAACCCCGCGCATCCCACGACCCAAAAAGAGGCTCACAGCGCCGGCAACCAGCAGGTCTACCACCAGATCGACCAGCTCAAACAGGTCGAGGACCAGCACGCCGAGTCTTACAACGACATCCAGTCCGCCGACACTATCGATAAACTGCGCTCCAGGCTCGTCTACCAGTCCCGCAAACGCGGCATCGTCGAAATTGAACTCCTCCTCTCCACCTTCGTCGAGGCTGAACAGTGGCTCAAGGCGTGGGACTTGAAACAACTGACCCAATACAGTCGTGTTAGTCCCCATTCAAACTACAAAAATACAGATGCTTCAAATTCTTGAGATACTCATCATTATCCATCACGTCCCCCCCCCCCCCCCCCCCTTTCTGCGATGATGATTTTAGTTATTGATGTTACCCGATTGGGATTTGTACTACTATCTGGTGAAGAAACATGATCCTCCTGCGGATTCGGAATTCTTCAACTCGGACCTGCTGGCTCAATTGCGCACCCACACGGCCAACTCCAGCAAGACCGTGCGGATCATGCCCAGCTTACAGCCATGAGACTTCCCACTTAGGCCCCCATTCTATCCATCATAAACTGGCAAAGAAGCTCCTCGCAGCCAGCACAGCTTTTTTTTTGTCTGGAATCCAGTCAATTTTATAACAGATCTACCTAGATCCACTTGTTTTGTTCTCTTTTCTCAATCATCCCCATCAACACGTCTGTGAAAAAGTAATAAAAAAAAAAAGCAAACATAACATGTAGTTTTAGACCTCAAAATCGCATCTTCCCTTACAAATGTTTTGATGTGACATGTGGTTAATCGGTCCAAGTCCCTTTTGTCCTAACTGTCACTACCATGCACCTCTCCTAAGGAGCCGCTTTTGGAAGAGCTGTAACAGAAGTCGTCCTGAGGGTAGTGTGAGCTGCTCTCCGTGCATATGAACCGTCTTGCGCCGTGAGACAAACGAAGCCGGTGGCTAGGAATTGGGTCTAGATTATTCACCCCTCTTCCTGTTTTGCTTTTCTTTGTTCTTCTTTCCCTTCCTTTATCCTTTCTCTTCTTTTTTGAGGTTATGTTGGACTTTTGGGTTTTCTCAAGTTGTCCTGAACAGCAGATGCACCATTCAAGTCAATGTTATGAATTTCACTTTTGCTTGTGGGATTCTTCTTTCCCTCTCCATGTTGTTTTTCTTTCCTTTAAAGATGGACCCTTATTTTTATTTCTGCTCACTGATTGCAATGGGCTGCAATTTCTCTCAGTACTAACTTCTACCTTGGGATGGTTTTCCCTGATCTGCCTATTCAGGCCCTGAAAATCCGGCCTATAGAGAAGTCCATATGCTGCTGGAATATGATTAGGGGTCAGCTCTTCTGATGCCTATGCAGGTTAATTGGAAGCTGCATGGGTGTAGGACTTAAATGACCAACTGAGGAGAGCGCACATCTTTTCTTCATCAGGCATTTCAGCATGGTTGTGGTGTGGAAGACTATCCCTTGACAGCAGGGACAATTCCTTTGGACTCTGAGACAGCACTAATAGCCCAGAAATCAATGGAAGTTTTATAATCGCTTACAATGCAATTTGTCCTCTGTCTTACTCCTGACAAGCAGATCAGATGTGTTGATTGAACACCATGGACATGGAATTCTTGGAATCTTTCAATTGAAGTTCTAGAGAGAACAAAATAGTAGCACGAATGGTTTCAATTTACAGGACAGATAATTTTTTGCATAGAATAATGTTGGCTTCAACTAGAGGGAAGACCAGGAAGTTTCGAATTTTTCTCTGCTGGTAATTACAAAACCGCAAATGAGTAATTGTAAACTCCCTCCCTCCGGCTGGGTTTCACAAGGCCATTCACTCACATGTCACCTCCCTCCCAAGTACTTCTGATTGGTTGTTCCCTTCCTGGCTCAGCAGAGTCCTGACCCCGCACACTCTCTGAGCCAGGTAAGTCTTTCCCTTCTCACTCTTCCATTCCTTGTTTTTCTTTCTCCTTCTAGTTGTACGAGAGTCCTGACCCCGCACACTCTCTGAGCCAGGAATCAAACCTCCACCGCTTTTGGTCTTAGAAGCTTTAGGCTCTTCAGCCCGTCCCCCTGTGCCTCTTTCCTCTCATTCAGTGAAGGACTATACGTAGTCCTTACAGTAATTGAATTGATTGAATCAGAATCATTTTTTCACTCATCCACACGTGTAGGTGCTCAGGGAGTACTTGTGAGATATAGGAGGATACAGGGACTGGCATGCTCTGGCATGACACTTTTCATCGAAATGAGTGTTTTGATACATCTCCAGTCGGTCCTTCAGTACTCTTACGGTTGCGGAGTCAATCAAGATTGATGTTAACGAGGCGATAGGATAGGAATGATTTGGCCGCCAGGGAAATACACAAGTGCGTTGAGTGTATGAAGCAAGCAAGAAAACCAATTGTTCCAGTCAAGAAGCAGAAGCAAAGTGTGTATGTCAGAGAGGATGGTGGAGAGACACTTTTTTGGCTTTCACTATACAAGTCTCATCAAGGCTGTAAGCCTGCACTGCACACCGTCCGGACTCCGCAGGCGACATGGGTGTTACGCGTTGCAACCCAATCAGCTTAGACTTGGTGACCATTCACAGATATCAATGTCCCCCTCCACCGCACGGGTGCCTAGCTCTTTTTTTTTTTTTTTTTTTTTTTCATTGCACAAATTAGGGCGGCAATTGTCGACATGACACTACAAACATTTGTAATTTCACCTAAAGAAAAAACTACTGTTTGGGTTAAGCAAAATGTTAACTTTTTTCAACAAAATGGCTCAGTAATAAAAATTGAGCAAAACTGAGCATGCTCAGCAAAATCCCCCAAAGTTGCCATAATGAATAAAAATCATTTCTGCTCAGTTTCTAAAAAAAAAAAAAAATTGCTGAGCATGCTCAGTAAAGCTTATTTTTCACTTCTGACCATTTTCTGTAAAATTGGGTATATGTTTTGCCCATCCCAATTTTACATTTTCTTTCTGGGCAGAGTTGCAAATGTTTGTAGTGTGAAATTTTTATATATCGTGCCATGTTCATGTCTGATGCTTCCCCTGACTGACCAGCACTTGATCACCAAACTGTCAACTCCAACCTCAGGCCGGGAGCAAGAAGTTGCTCATGAGGCAATTTTCAATCCGGCAAGGGCGCCGGAGAATTCGCCTGTTGATACGCCTGCCCATAACTATCCATCAACCCAATCCTGCCTGCCTGTTGAGGAAACCCGAAGGCTATGGACAGAACAACCGGTGACACTAGATCTGTTCCCAATGGTCAGTCTCAATCAGAAACCTGATCACTTGGACCGGGATACGTTGGATGACAGCGTGCTCCCTGCGGGTAAACGACTAAAAACATCAACTTCAAATGATCAGGATAACCCCATGAATCAAGATTATGCCATGCAGGATTCCACTCCAAACCCGACATTCCCCTGCAAAGACAAACAACCAATGGAAAACAGGCTGGAAAAGAGCCTCCATTCCAATGACCCTGATACTAGTTCTTGGAAATCAAATAAAAAGCATTTGAACATATTTGAGCTCCATCATTTGGAATATCCAAAAGAAAGCCCCGGAATAAACACCAACACCGGTATCTTGGTCCCGTTTACCTCTGGACAGATTGCAACCCTCAAAGCTTACCAGCTGATGAAGACATTGAAAGACGAAGCAGCTAGCAATTCTTATCGCAGGGGTGATATTTCAAGAAAAGTATATGTTCCCTATGATGTAATTTGTCATGTCAATAAGAAACTTGATCATCCCAAAGGAAACAGTTCTGACTACTTTCGATATACTATCATCTTTTACACCTCAGTACAAATTGCAGATGAAGTACTTTTCAAGGGAGATTTAATGCTTTCTTTACAAGACGCCTTGAGATCATTAGATTTAAAAGAAGAATTAAATATAGAAACAGTCAATGATAAAAGGAACAAGTATAAAAGAACACTCACCAAAAGTGTAATTACCTTTGCGTTAATTTCTATTTCAATAATTGAAGGAAAGGAAGAAGTGGAGGAAAAAGTTATTTGTATGATTTTGAATTACTTGAAATCTTTCTATGAGGATGTGGAAAATGGTAAATATACTGAATTGCATTGGGAAAACTTGAAGAAATCATTGACTGGAAAGAAACATGGCAATTCAGCAGATAGAAATATGAATGATCCTTCAAGAAAACTAGCAATGTGTTGGAACATTGTCTCCTTCTTATTGGAAGACAAAAGACTGAATTTAGTTCCAAATCATGCAGATTTGCATGATTATAATATCCTAATGTTCACAGCTACCAAAAAGATCCTCTTCTCCTCCAATAACAACAACCATTATCTGGCACATCATGAGATGACAACAAGCTAAGGGGTTGTGTCATTGAAAATTCTGGTTAGCATAACACCCTCTTTTTCAGGTACATAAGAAATAGATCAAGAATCATTGATATTGTTGCTGCTGTCAAACATTCTGTTGTGATATCCTTAAATTAATTTTCCTCTGAAATTCTGTTCCATCCTGGATAATCTTTTTATTTCAAGTCTCCTTTTCTCTCACTGAATATCCCTTTTGTCTCCTTCTCAATTCTTATCACCTACATCATATTGTCAAAACACAATCTTGGTTATCCTTGACAACCAACTCAATCAAGAAAACATGGAAATGCTTGCTTCTCTCAGCTGTTCAGTCTCTCCTCATCCAGGATTCTATTTTTAATTTCTGGAAAATTTACTTTTTTCAATCTTATTTGCACTCAGCATCTCATACAGTTACTTGATCAGTTTACCTTTGTCAAATTTTATCTCCCTGATTTACTCAACATCAAAATCTCAATATATTTCTGCTGAAGAATAAATTTAATCTTGTCAAAAAGGAACAAGTTCTTCTAGTTGGTTATATGTTTTTGTTCTAACTCCTCCTTGTTGTTCAGTTGACCTTCTTTTCTTTCAATTCTTTTTCTCTACTTCTTTAGAGCACCTCCACCGCAGGAGTTGTACCCGGTCTCTATCTCACTTTTAGCTACTCAAACCCAAAAACAATCCCTCACCGCATGCCTTATCTAGGGCCCTATCACCCTTGGGCGGGCATGGGTATCCACCTCTAGCGACTCAATCCCACCCGGGACATGTCCAAAAGACATGAAATGTGGACATGTATCTGCAACACCCAGCATCCCATCACCAAAACACTTCACCCCCCGACAATATACATAGCTCCTCAGATAGAGCCTAAGGCTGGATGCCGCAGCCCTTTTGGTTGGCAAACTGCTGCGGGTGGTCTCTACTCAACATTATTTAGAGCCCAAGTATACCTCCTGCGGTGGAGGTGCTCTAATAGCTTCAGTGTGTTCAAAGCTGCATAACATAAAAAATAACGTAGATTCATAACAACATGTTTGGCAGGGACCTGTCAACATGCATAAACCTTTTTTGACAGCTGCCTGCCATCCTTTGGTGTTAATGTATCTTATGAATTTATGTTAATATGCAAGATACGTAGCTTCGAACACCCTAAATGGCAAAACTCTCTGAGGGGATAAACTTGATTTAACTAAAACTGAGGCACAGAAGGGTTGAACTATCATGAGGAAAAAGGAAAAAAAATACTGATCCGTAAAACTGAGGAATTCTCATTCCAAAATCTTCATCTCAATTCAGCTTTGGTTGCTGTTCTTCTGGAATAGGAAATTGTGATCTTTTAAGACCAAGACTTTTTTTTCTTTGAGACTCAATATTCCCTGAATGTGTTTTCAGTAACTGACTCATCATTTTGAAGTCTGCAGTGCTCTTGGATACAACTTGAGAAGAGTGAGAGGTTCATAATCTCACTGATCAAAGCCCTTATTCTTATGTATGAGTTTCTAAAAAATTTAGGGTCAGCCTCTAGGCACACCAAAAATTTACTTCATGTACACCAAAAAGGTGTACTTTGATCATGCACACCAAAGTTGTTGGTGTGCACAAGTATGTACACCAATAAAGATGGTGTACACCATAGCATACCCCAATGATTTTGGTGTACATTATATCACACACCAAAAAGTGCCAAATTAGTGGTTTGCACAGAAAGTTCACCCCAACTAATTGGTGTGCATTAACCTTGCACACCAAATTGCCTCAGATTTACAACTTGTGAAAGGGGTGAGCCCCTCTGCACCCCAATATCTTTGGGGTGTTCACACCCTGCACCCCACCATCTAGCACCCACAATCCCTTTTTGGTGTACATGAAGTGAAATTTTGGTGTGTCCAGAGGCTGACCCATTACAAAAACCTCAAAATACCATGTACAACTTCAGAAACACATTCTACAGACAAAATGAACCTCAGAAAAAACTCATTGTTGCATGGATGGATCAGGAGTAATATTAAATGTAAGTTGCAACACCCAGTTTTACCACAGTATATACAGAAGCAATCACAGACATGTAAAACTAGTGACACCCATCAAACATGAGGTTTGTTTTCTTTCATTGCCTTGTTTTTTTCAAGTGTTTTTTTTTTGGTTTGCCACTAGTGCAACCTGATGTAGATATTGGTGTATGCTCCTTGTGTACACCAGATGACTTGGTGTACATTCTGTTGCACACCAATTTTTTGCCTTTTTTGGGGTGTATATGCATGTAACCCAAATTTTTTGGGGTGCATGTCTATGTAAGCCTGCTATTTGGTGTGCATTATGGCCTTACATCAATATTATTGGTGTACACACTTGAAGTTGTGCACACCAAAATCTTGGTGTACATGAAGTAAAAGCTTGGTGTGCCCAGAGGCTGACCCAAACTTTACCCACTATCAGGATGGGCCTCATAGGAGCCCATTGGGTTTCTCCAACCTTCCTCAGTCTGGGTTTGGGTTGTGTTTGGGCCTTTTTTTGGAGAAGAAATGATCACAGCTGGGCCCAATAGATCTGTAGCTCTTAGTTGCAGAAGGAAGGCTGTTAGGTACCCAATGGGCTACCTGGGGGACAATGTGGCCTGTAGTTGGTATGTAGTTACTCCAGTGGCAGAAGGCATGTTGTTGTATGTACACACTCACCGCTAATACTTGTCATGGCATGTGGGCCCAATGTTTTCTGGAACCGGTGGATATGTACACACTCAGTCTGACCACATCTTTGGCCTTTGGACTCTTGAGGTTGCAACTTGTACATCCCATGTTCATGAGGACTATGCTCCTGCTTCAGCATTTCTGATTTTTTGAAACAAAAGTTTTAAACCCATGGGGTTAGGAAGGCCTAGAAGCCCATATGTATGTATGCACTTAGTGTCCCTAAATCTATAGTTTTGCTTCATAATACCTACGGCTAAGGCCCACTGCCAGCACTTGCTGGTCGACCACGACCGTTCGAGCACTGGTCGAACTGCTGTGTTCGACCAGTGATTGGCTCGGCAGGGTCCGACCGAAGCTCTTCCGAGCCGGTCGGACAGGCCGGTCCGATCACATTCACTGGTCGAACATCCGTGTTTGACCAGTTAATGCTGGCAGTGAGGGAATAACACACGGCAGCCATAGATTTAAACCATCAAGAACGTAGCGATTTGATCAATGCTGAGGGCTTGAAAGTTAATTTGTTGATCTTGTAGCTGATTTCCTTTTCTTTGTCCATTCTTTCTTCTGGTAACACCTTCTAATCTGGTTGATTGGATGTTTGCGTTTTTTCTAGGCTGAGTACTGCGCCCTTGTCGATGGTCATTCTGGGCAGTCTTGTGAAAGTTGACCATTCTTACTCAAATCCAGTGCTCTCGGAGCAATTTTTATTGAGCCCCACAGAGCAGTGCTATGTATCCCACCACGCCCTCTGTGGGGTCCCGGACCCACGGCCTCGGTGCCAACTCACACCTTATCAGACACGTCAACGGTCGGGCTGCTTAACTTGACCAAGTCCGGGAGGGTACCCATCGGGACCCTTTTAATCAAGCTCCTCCTTTGGAAGGACATACATTAAACGACATAAGTTAGGACGTTGGCTGGTGCTTCAGACGCATTCCATCCTGTTGAGAGAGACAACCTGCGAGCCACACTGTGCCTCGCTGGATTTCACAGCTATGTAGTGTCATTAAGGCTGTACTGCACACCGTCCGGACTCCGCAGCTTTCCGCAGGCTCCATGTCTGCTGCAAGTTACAGTCCAATCAGTAGACTTGGTGACTATTCATAGCTTCTATTTTTGTTTTCACAATTAAGGCGGCAATTGTCGGCATGAAGTCCTGCTTTTTACCATGCTTATGCTTGGTGTTTCTCCTGACTGGCCAGTGCTTGACCGCCGAACTGTTAACTGAAGCCTCAGGCCGACAGAAAGAAATTGCTGATGGAAGACATTTTGATTTGGAACCAGAGTTGCCGGAAAATGGTTCCATTGATGCGCCTGCTCATGCTTATCCATCAAACCAATCCTGCCTGTCTGCTGAGGAAAATCGGAGGTTACAGACGGAACAACCGGTGACACTCGACCTGTTCCCAATATGACCGTCTAAGTGCCTACAAGCACCAACCAGATCGTCACTTGGACCGGGAAACGTTGGATGACAGCTCGCTCCTTGTGAAGAAACGATTTGAAACATCAACTTCAAGTAATCAAGACAAGCGGAAGAAACAAAAACATGACATGCAGGATTTCACTTCAAACCTGACATTTCCCAGCAAAGACAAACAGCCAATGGAAAGCACACGGGAAAAGAGCTTTCATTCCATTGAACCTGATGGTGCTCTTAGTGACACATCAAATAGGAAGAATTTAAAGATATTTGGGGTCCATCATTTGGAACATGTTAAAAAAATCCCACGACAGAAGATGTGGACTGGAAGTTTGATCCAATTTACCTGTAGACAGACTGCAACTCGCAATGTTTACCAATTGATAAAGACATTAAAAGATGAAGTAGCTGGCATTTCCCCTCACGCAGATGGCAGTTCAAGAAAGGAATATATTTTCTACAATGTAATTCATCATATAACTGTAAACTATCATTATCAACAAGGGAAACCCTACCACATTCAAAATCAAATTTTTTGCCTCTCAGTGAATATGGCAGATGAAATACTTTTCAAGGGAGAGACAATGCCCTCTTTAATAGATGTCTTAACATCATTGGATGTAAAAGAAGAATCCAATGCAGAAAATATCTTGAGAGATGATGATCCAAGAAAAAGATACAAAATAACGTTAACCAAAAGTTTCCTAACTTTCACTTTACTCTCTATTTCTCTACTTGAAGAAAAGGAAATCTTGGAAGAGAAAGTGATTTTTATCATTTTGAATTACTTGAAATCTTTCTACAAGGATGTGGAAAATGGTAAATATATGGAATCACATTGGAAACGCCTGAAGAATATATTGACAGGAAAAAAGGGAAGTAATGCTCCAAATAAAAATATGAATGATCCCAAAAGAAAGCTTGCAATGTGTTGGCATATTGTCTGCTTTTTGATGGAAGAAAAATCAATGGATTTGATCCCAAACCATGCTGATTTCAAGTATTATTCCAAACAGATATCAAGAGCTATTAACAAGATTATCTTTTTCTCAGCCAATAAAGAAGATGATTGCCTGGAACATCATGAGATAAATTAAATTTCAAGTTGATTGATTGGCTTCATAGAGTCTATGAATACTATCTTAGTTGCCAAAGATAGAAAATAGTTCTTATGACCATCTCATTCAGCATAAAAACCAAATTTCAAAGAAATATGAAGAAGTTGGCATAAAAATAACATGTGGTTCAAAGCTATCATTGTTTCCATCCTCCAGCTCTACATAGTTAAAAGCCAGTTTATAGAAGAGAGTTGAGAATTCTGAACAAAAAGTTCCGTCACCCTTTTCAATCTCATCCACCATTATCTTGTGCTATTTCTCAACCCTCATTGATTTATTTAAATCAAGATGAAATAGGTCAATTTTTTTTCAGGGCCATTGGGTTACTTGGTTTACTTTTCTCATCATTTTGTTGCATTGGGTTGTTATTTTGATTCAGTTGTCAATTGAGCAGTTCTATGTCTTCCTTATATTCTTGCTCAGCATTTATAGTTGGCCCAAAGATGGTGAAAACAACGTGTTGCTATCTTGCAGGCATATATGCTAGCCTCAGTAGAGAAAAAAAGGCTTGATTAGTTTCCTTATTTGTGACTGCTATTTTTGGCCATGAGTTCTGGGCTATGAAAACCCTTGCAAGGTATTAGTTGCAAAGGGTTAATGGACAGGAGATGGTCTCCCTGAATACAGGCTAGAATCTGGTTTTGGAAAGGTCAAATTTGAAAATTTGACCTTCATTTATGACCTTCCTTTAGCACTTCTTATACATTTCTAGCCCATCATATAAGCTGACCTGAAAATGATGAGAATGATCCATTTGTTATCTTGCACGTATCCTAGCAGAGAGAAAAAGACTCGATGTGTTTCCTTCCTCATGACAGCGGCCTCGAGTTCTACCACTGGTGATTGGGCTGTCCTTTGGACGCAGTATATTGTATTTCATGTTGCAAGGGAATTGCTGGAAGGGAGATGGTCTCCCTGAACGCAGGCTGACCAAAGGGGCTCTAGTTGAACCATGTCCAGCTTGAAATCGACTCCACCTCGGCTATCCTATCCGCGCTAGACCCATTTAATAGGATGTATATAATATGATGACCCTTTCATGGAGGCGTTCGTCTCCACCCCGTGCTTCAAGTATTGACAGAGTACAACTTCCAGGTCAGGTGGTTCATTAAGGGCGTCCATATAGAGCCACATAAAGAGAAGAAGGAACCACTTCCACAATCCAAACGGGTTCCAAGAACAACATAGAATTTATCAACTAAATACCAGGAGAAAAGAGATTCATCAACATGGGTGTAGGGCCAAGAACACTCACGATAGCCATCTTCAGGAACGACCTCCGCATCCACGACAACCCCATCTTAACTCACTCCCATCTGGCCACGGTAAAAGAGGGAGACTTGACCAGGAAAAACCACGTCTCTGATTACGTGCTGCCGCTCTACGTGTTCGACGAGCGTCAGGTCGAGCTCTCTGGCTTGGATGGTTATCGTGCGCAAGCCCCTGGCCCTGCTCGTACGCCAGTCTGTGGCTTTTGGAGGACAGGCTCTCACCGTCTGAAGTAAGTTCTTCCCAGTATTTTCAACCAACCATTCTGAAGGAGTAGTGTACTCATCCTTTTTTTGTATCCATTTGACATGCATCTCTATCACCAGTTTTCTATGTCAGTCCGTGTATGAACTCAAAGACCAATTGAAGAATAAGGGTAGTGATCTTATGGTCCGGTTCGGCGTCATCGAAACCACCGCCATCAAGATCATCGAGGAGCTCCAACGAGACGGCTTCAATGTCAGCCATGTGTATATGACCAAGGAGGTCGCGTATGAAGAAGTCGGGACGGAGAAGAAACTGGCGAATCTGCTCGCGAAGCTGTCTCACAAGGTCCCACTCACCCTTTTCCACTCGAGATCCTTAGGTAGAAAATTCATCCTCAAAAATCTACCACAAGCTCTCATCTGCTTTCTTCCATGAGGTCATGCGCTAGTCTGACATTTGGTTCTTCTTTTACTTTTGTCATATGCAGTCCATCCAGATGATTTACCGTTCACCATCAACAAGACGCCGGACGTGTATACACCCTTCCGATCGAAGGTTGAATCGCTACCGGCGAACAAGTTATGTCGCCCCTTACTGCCGCTCCCCGAGAAGCTGCAGCCGTTCCCGCCTCTCCCGGCCTCGCTCGTGCAAGGCTCGCCGGAGCCCGGATACTCTGGCTCGCTCTGCGAGGGAGAGGGATGTTCCCAGGTATTTGGAAAGCTGGTCAAACCGCTGCTCGCCAAGCCGGACATCCCTCATGACTCGAACAAGGAGGTCACGCACGAATATCGGCCCGATCAGCGGTCCGCTTTCCCCTATCAAGGCGGCGAAGCAGAGGCGCTCCGAAGGCTGGACGACTACTTCTTCAAGGGCAATTCGCCCCCAGTCAGGTCTTACAAAACCACTCGCAACGGCTTGCTCGGTCATGCGTACAGTACCAAGCTCTCGCCCTTCCTAGCCCTCGGCTGCATCTCCCCGAGGAAAATCATCCACAGCTTGTGGGACCACGAGGCCAAGTTCGGTTCGAACAAGGACACCTATTGGGTGTTGTTCGAAATCTTATGGCGAGATTATTTCATCTTTATCAGCCAAAAGTTCGCACTCTTTTCCTCTCTTCTTTATCCACTTGACCGTCTCATTTTAATCCTACAATTGATGTGTTGACGTGGTCTGTACCCAACATTCTCCAGATTCGGCCGAACCTTATTTTTCTTGAAAGGGTTCGAAGGACGACTGGACCCGAAAGGGGCGGCGCAAAAGCTGTCGTACTGGAAGCCGTTCAAAGACGAGAAGATGATGCAGCCCGGAAGCCAGGGGCATCGCGTCGATACGCCGGTATCCAGGAATGCGCTCGCATGGCTACAGGGGAAGACGGGTGTCCCGTTCATCGACGCCAACATGATGGAGCTGCGGGAGACAGGCTTCATGAGCAACCGCGGGCGCCAAAATGTGGCCTCCTTTCTGGCGAAAGACTTGGAGCTCGACTGGCGCATCGGCGCCGAATGGTTCGAGTCCGCTTTGCTCGACTATGACCCCTGTTCAAACTACGGCAACTGGCAGTATGGTCTGTGACAGTCCATCTATATTATTCACCCCTTTCGTTCTTGTTGACTCACCCTGCCCGCTGTTTGTAACTCTCCAGTTGCTGGAGTCGGGAACGACCCAAGGACTTCCCGCCAGTTCAACCCCATCAAACAAGCGAAGGACTACGACTCTCAAGGCGAATACGTCAAAATGTGGATCCCCGCGTTGAAGAGGTTTCCAGCCAACAGAATACATTGTTGAGTCACCACACCTTTCGTGCTTACAGCTCTCACCTACACATACCCCCTCAAAATAATAAGAAAATCACGCTCGTTCATTCATTTTTCTTTTTCTTTTTCTTTTGGTTCCTCTTGCAATAATCTTCATACGTACCACAAAATCAAAACAGCTCCGTGGCTCATGAATAGTCACGAATGGGATAAGTGTTTAGCCGGGCCTACCAAGCAGGCCACCGACGATAAGAACGCGGAGAAGGATTATCCTAGACGGCCGATTCTGGAACAGCAGGCCTGGAAAAAGCATTACCAAAGACGCTGACCATTTCACTCTTCTGGAGATCTCGTTCCGCCGATGCTGTCGCTTAGGCTTCGTGCCGCCAGCCCCGAGATCATGATTCGTGTTTCTTTTTCTTTTCTTCTTTTGACGCTAAAATCTGTACACTTTTGTAATCATGTAAGATGGACAACTCGCGTCCGGAGAACGGAACGGCTCTGTAACTGTCTACTTCCTTGTGCAAGTTTTCTCAGTCCAGCAATGTTCAATTGAGGCGTTGAATAGATACAATCCCAACAACAGTGCAATTACAACAGACTCAGCGGGTAAGATGTCAGAACAAATAAGTCAATTTCTGGAGGTAGTGTTTGTACATGATGGATGTGGGGTTGGTTGTAACTGGGTCTGATCCATAAGCAACAGGTATTTAAGGTATCAATATTGGTGTTGATTTTTCTTCTTGTGTTCGGCTATGTAATTCTTGAGGCGATCTAAGTCTTGCTTGATTTTGATGCGATCTTGTTTGACGAGATCGAGATAATGCTTGACTTGGTCCTGTCTTTGCAAGATACATCGCGAGAGTTCGTCAGAGAGCTCCTCACTGTTTCACCAAGAAGCATGGCATCAGCATTCGACTCTCCCATCTATTCCTTGAATGGAAAAACAAGTAGTTGCATTCAGAGAAGGTTGCTGGACCTTTTTTGGTCATACTGTTCTAAGAATTTGCGAGTCAAGGCGGTAAAACCTGATCGAGAGTCTATGGCGATCCCTTCCACCTTCGCTTGCTTCTTCTTGATGCCATTAGCAACCATCTGTACCAGTAAAGCAAGTTTCAATTCTCCATAACGAATATGCAAATACTAAGCAGAATACCAAATTTGAGTGATTCTGGAATCAAACCTGGGTTAGCTGATTCATGCAGTTTGATATATCTTCTTCTTGCTCGGAAACGTTCTCCTTTTTGGAATCTGAATGGCTAGAGTGAAAACCAGTCGTCGTCTGGTGATATCGATCTGAAAGCTGGGCGCGGGGAACAAACCAGGTTAAAAAATTACAGACAAAGTGGACGCATTTCTGCCAAAAGAACATGCTCAACTTTTTTAGCCGAAGACGAACTTTGATGCCAATTATCAGGAAACTCTTGTTCCACTTGTGTCATGGGCAAGTCGCCAATCTTCCTCTTTTCCGAACTCTTTTGAAAGTCCTTGAGGTCTAGCCTAGTGGTCGACTTAGCCGGTGTGTTGAATTTCAAAGAGGACTCCGATAGGTCTTTCTCGTCCTTCACAATGTCTGACTTGAGTTTCTGTCTTTTGATTGATCGCAAATTTTCGCTTGCTTCAATGTGGCCATTGTCGGCTGGAGGTGGGGTATCCCTTTGAGAAAGATTGCTTTTCTCCTGTGCAGGACTAACCATATTTCGTAGAACACTGAAATTGTTGGGCGACTCGAACCTGAGTCTTTTCTGTTTAAGCGGATGTTGAATCTTGCCCACGGATTTCTTTCCCCTCTCAGAGCTGTCCAGCAGCATTCTAGATACAGGGGTGGTTGAAACTTCGGCCGCCTCGAAGATCCCTCTGAAGGGCTTCGAGCCGCTAGATTCGGTATTATTCACGTGATTAAGACTTCTTTCCAATCGCACGGACGTTTCTTGGGTGGATGAATCGGCCCGCGATATGGATAAAGTTGCTTGTGCGGTCTTTTTTGAACCACTAGGGATGGATTGTAGGGATCTTCTGGCTAAGTGTTTCATTTTTGAATCTGGAACTAACGTGACATCACTCTCGACTTGATCGACGACTTTTTTGGTGCTCGTGTTTAAATTTTGGAATAGGTCCATGAGCCGATTGTCATTCTGGGACTTTTTGACGCTTGGCTTCGGTCGATCGGTTGATTTTTTTCGATTCTCCGATCTCTTCAGCATATCTCCGTCATAGAGGGCTTGTTCGATGATATCAATATCAGAGGAGGAGTTGTCACGCTCAGCGCGATTTTCCGCAGATGGGTTTCTGTTTTGTTTCAACCCCCGAGCGCCCTTTCTGCTCAAATCTTTATGAGGCCCGCTTAAATCTTTCAGAGAGCTTGCTTCAGCTTTTTGGCGACCGTGGAGTTCTCTTTTGCGATCCACTAAGCGGAAACTATCCGCGATGTTCATAACACTGGAGTGACTGGAGTTCTTCTTCTTCAGGATTACTGAGTTTTCATCCATCTTCATTTTTAAAGCGCGTGATGAAGATCGGGAAAAGCTGGTTTCGGGGTCGTCTTGCTCGATTTCATCCTCCACGTAGGGACTGTCACGATAGCCGGGTTTCGATTCGCGACTCTCTACGATATTTTCGCAGATCTCTTCAATGGGATCATCACTTTCAGGTTGAACGTGATCTGCTGGATCCTCGGGCTCGGAGCGGGAATCGATAACGTCCTCCGAGTCTTCTGAGTCTACTTCTAACGGTGCCGTCGAATGCCCTTTGGCAGGATTCGAATCTCGAGCGTTAATAATACCGTTTCGCCTTTCAGAGACAGGTGATTTTTGTCGGGCAAGGTTGCGTGATTTAACGATATTGACAGAGGGTAGTGTTGGTATCATTACGACAGGAGTTTTGGTATTACTTTCGTGCGTCGAGCGCACAACTGAATGTGGATATTCCTTATTTTCGTTTACCGCACCTCGTTTAGACACAGACACGGGTGGTGACTGGATTGGATCATCGGGAGACTCAATGATTCGAATGCGCTTCGCTTTATTTTCCCCGGTGAAACTCTTTTTTGGGTTGGGGCTTTGGACTGGAGAGGGCTGCCTTGACAAGCTCTTCCTCTTTTCAGACATTCTTCTTCCCGCGTGGATAGCAGTGGGGGAGGATCTTGAAATCGACTCTTCAGCAGCGGAAGGGCCTCGAAGATCCCGCGTCCCCAGAACTCCCTTTTCAGAAACACCAATCGAGTCTTCCCCTCGCGAGGAGTCAATCTCCGCTTCCCTCTGGACAGACTTAACCCTTTGGCGCAAGTTCGAGTTTTCAGAAATGTCGAAGTGATTCTCAGCATCCCAGGGGCAAAGAGCTTCTTGAGAAATTGATATTTTCGATGTTTCGCGTTTCATGACAGACCTTTGAAGATCCGGATCGGATTGCACGGGGAGATCCGGATCGGATTGCACGTCCACGATATTCTTCTCATTGCTATCATCCATCTCTTTGGGCTTCCAGTCGCAATTGACATCGCAGAATTTCTATGTTTAAAAATGTTATCGATAAGCATGCCTGGAACGATGTAGTTCACGATAATGAACACCCACGATTTTCCTGTCCTTCAAGATCCTGGAAATTTTCTCGGCGTATCGTGGTTCAAATTTCAACAACAGCGTGACTGAAATTGCATCATCACCTGGGTCGTCATAAATCGCTGGTGCACAACTCTTGATGGGAAGATCACTTCGGAATTGAATAGATAAGGTGGCTTCTTCGCATTCTTGTTTCAGATCCCCTAATATCACACGTGGGTCATGTCAGAATCTTCATGGGGGAATGTGGCGTATTTTCTCTTTTTGTGACCTACGGGTTAAGACTAAACTAGATTTCGGTACGCCTGTAAGCTGGACCACCGAAATTGCATCGTAGCAAATTTCAGCAGTAGTCTCTTCATCGCTACTAGCTGAATCACCATTCTGTCTCAAAGTAATTATGTCAACAAATTTGAAGGGTATCGCTCAAAAATTCCGTTGCATTTACCTGCTTCGAAACCAAGCAACTCCACGTCAAGGATTTCTTGTTGAATTGAACTGTGCTTTGCAAGACTGGCGCGGCATACGCGTTGAATCGAATCTGATTTTCTCCTATGGCTCCAGTACGAATGGGTACGGCACATGCTCTAAGAGAATCCATTTGGGAAATTAGTTTGTTGACTTCACCCACAAAAGGTGTGCTGGTGAAGCGGGTAGAAAAGTGTTCTGACCTTGACTCGTCGTTGTCAAAAATGGCTTCCTGAATGTCGCCAAGCCCCTCCCAAAATTGTTTGCTGGACATGGAAACTAATCGAGATACCATTTTTTCTCGGAAACTCTCACCAAATTCTTTCACTGGGAAAATTTGCTTGAACCAAACTTCCCTAGCTGTCCGGGTTTCCGCCGAAGTTTTTGCTCTTTTAACATCTCCTTTGCTCGATTGGATAGGTGGTGCGACGCTGAATGCCAGTTGCAAAGCGATGTGAGCGGTGATGAAATCTGTGAGGCGCAAAAACAAAACGTTTCAGAATTGATTTATCCGTCGCGTGAGCAACCTGTAAAACTTACCGGAGTGGTTGGAGATGTTATGGGATAATATCGCACTTGACAAGAGAGACAAAAAAAAACAGCCTGTTTAGTTTTCTTCCAGAATTGAAGGGCTGCTATGAGCTCACGGGCCAAATATTGTAGGTTCTCGTATCAACTCTTTGTTTTCAGCGCAGGCCCCACTCAAGGCCTCCCCGGCTTCTAAAAGCTATGATTCCAACACAGGCATCAGTTCCATTTGAAAGATTAGTCATCGAACAAAAGATGTATATCAAGAAATCTCTTACCGCTCTCTTGACGTGTTCGCCTAGTGAGGTTGAGTTGCTTGCTTGTGGTAAGCCCATTACTTGAGCCAAAAACGGATAAAACACCTTTCCTACCAAAACCTGGAATTGACGGAGTTTTGACCCATTTTGTGCATTATTTATATAGAGCTTACGCGGAGAAACATGGACGAGTAGAGTATATTTTCAGCCTTAATACTTCAACTCAATGGATTAATTGCTTGCTCCTCCTCGGAGGGACGAGAAGAATTCTCACCCTTATTCCGTCTCCAAAAGCGACCAAGATCTTCTCCCAAAATTGGCCAATATCTCTTGCATTTTGCTTTGAGTGGATCGTTGTACCAACTGAGAGTGGAGCTTGATTTTCTCTAAGCTTGACTCGGCAGATATAGTTCATGAGACCCAAAATTGGCGAGCTTTCTACCGGGACCGTAGGTTTAAGTGGTAGGAAAATATTTTTAAGTGGTAACGAGCTGACCCAAGAGAAAACAAAATCCAGTCAAGCACAGCTCGTAATACTGTTGAAGGAGTTTTTTTTCTATTGATCGGATCATTCAGAATTATAGTGTGACTTACTACAGGCATGCGATTTGATATCGGAAAAAATCAGCCACTCCAGAACACTCCATGACCATTCGAGTGTTATCTCGTTGATTGCCTACCTGCAAGACGAAACGACGTGACAAATTGTCAGTTGGAATACATATTTCGCGATTGAAGGAATAATTGACCAACCTGATGCTCGATGATTGTTTTGGAATGATCCAACAGCTGTTCGAATGCAGAAATGCACGGCGCAGTTGACAGTCGAGCGGGGGACATGTTCCGGGCTTTCTGAGTAACGGTTTCATGGAACACCTGAAGCCCTTGGAAAGATTCTTTCAAACTTTCGATCAGCTTATCGGCATGGTCATCAGCAGTCGCTGGGGCCTTTTTCTTCCGGGGTGGCATTCTAGGTTTGACGACCCGATTGATTCTCTCTGGTCAGCAGGACGTGGTGCGACAAGTTGATAGTGGGGTTGAAGATCAGGTCTGGAGAAAGAAAGGTGCGGCTCAGTTGGGTAAATATGATTTCCCGCAAGTCGGGCGTCTATGGTAATGAGACTCAGAGGTTGGTCAATCCCGTCTGGGATTCGATTCTGTTGACCGATCCTTTGTTCGTTTGGTGTTTTTGATTTTGCTGGTGAACAGTTTCCACCGGTGTGCATGAGCTACATTTGCAGTGCCCGCAACAGACGCATACAACCACCTGCGTCACCCGCATCTTTTCTCCGTAGTTTTACAATATGTATTGCGCAACAAGACCAACTAGACTGACCCAGAAAAGCCCTGGAAAACTCTTACACATATTAAAGACGTCATGAAAAATCTGGTTACATAAAAGCCACATTTGATCAAAAAATCATACATCCTAGGTGAGTAACTTAGAAAAAGCAACCATCCAGTGAGTATCATTTTCATTACTAACATTTATTGCACTCTTCTGGGTCCTACATGAGCACAATGACAATGTAAGTCCACAAGCCTCATTGTGACAGGACCCTGGAAAGCTCCCTCCCCTATTAAGAAATTGGTGTTGACATACATATACATTATGCACATAGCTCAATTTTTGGCATTCACAAAAAATCAGTTGCTCTTAACCAAAAATTATCCTTTTAGGTTTTGGTGAGTATGCTGATCAGGCTGAATTTTGAGTTCCATTGAAGTTCCAGGGAAATGGACAAAAGCCCAGCAGCAGAGTTGGTTTGTGTCTTCCTATTTATGTCCAGCTCCAATCACCTCTGATGGGGTAAAGAATTGCCTGATGTAGGCTGTTAGTGGTTCTCTACTACCGATGAAGATTGGGCTCAACCCAACAAGGAATTTCCTGGAGGTTAGTGAATGAGATTCTCAGGTCAGCAAGAGCTCTGTTGTGGAAGCTTCCAATCCAACCTATCACTCCCACACCACAACCAATCAATGATCACTTGGTTACAACCCCTTTGTACTTTGAGATGTCACTTGCAATCATGTGATCATTGATTGGTTGTGGTGCCAGGTGAATGCTAGTCCTGAAAACTTAGTAATTGTTTGGCTACCTGGGTATGAGTAGCTGAATCTTTGCATTTTTTCCGCCTAAAACATCCTTGCCTGAAGATTACCTTCAGATGTGTCCCAGATCCTTGATGCTGTTTTCCCAGTGGCACAACTATGCTTTCCCAGAAAAGCTGCTACTGACATCATTCATCAACACTAGAAATGATGAGACTGTATGACACCAAGCTTGGAACATGGCAAGCATTTATCAATCAATGGCTTTAAAATTCTAATTGAGCAGCCCAGGCCCAGATTAAAACAAAAATATTGGCAAAGCTCCCCAAGTTGGAGCCACCCAAGGATTACAATAGCATGTCTTGTGCCCTAGTTTTGCAATGAAGATAGGTAGATTTATCTCAGTACAAAAAACAAAATTGGGTTTGCCACCTGATTGTAAGATATGAACAATAAGAGGAGGGGTTCACACAGCCGCCTTAAAATTGAGTTTTACAAATTTCTCACTCCTTTCATGTGGGTCATTTTTTTGTCCTGTGTTTATTCGGGGGGGTTTTTTTTGGGCATTGATAAAAAAACTCGGGTAATCCGCGCTGGCACTGCGCCAAAAACACAGTTTTCCGTGCGCGCACCCGTGGTTTTTTTTTTAATTTTTTTTTTTGTTCTTTTTTGTGTTCTGTGTTTTTAGACTTTTTTTTTCTCATTTGATTTATGAATTGCAGGTTTTTTTTTTTTTTTTTTTGCAATTTTTTTGACTTTTTTTCCGGCTTTTCATTCCATTTTTTTTTGGTTTATGGGCTAGTTTTTATTGATAATTCTTGCGTATACAGCTCCGTATTTTTGTGCAGGTGGTCTGCGTTTCTTTTGTGCGTTTTTTGTATGTTTCTCCAGGATTTTTGCATTTGTGACTGTGGGCTCATTGTCCTATTAATCTACACTTGGAACACCTCCGCAATTGGCTATTGCATTCACAGACCCATTGGAGGACCCAGGAAACCCCCTGTAGAGGTGGGTAATGTACAATCCCAGATTCTGGCGAAATTCATACATCGGGGGGGGGGGGCACCAGGGAATGGCTTTTTTTGGCCAATTCATACATTTTTGTGCGTATGCTCAAGGCAAAATGCCACCAGGAACCCAAAATCCCCGTATTACAGCCGTGTTTATATTGGTTTCTAGCGGATTTAACTGAAACTCATTGGAAATTCATACATTTTTGCCACATTTGGTGTGTACCCTTTGGGTTTTGTAACCCCATTCATACAAATTTTGTGCGTATGATTTTGCTACATATTTTTTTTCAAAAATTCATACATTTTGGTTACCCACCTACTTTGGGGGTTTCCTGGGTCCTCCCATTGGCCACCTGTCTCCCCGCCTTCCACGCGGGGCGCTGCAGCTTGAGTTTGCATGGGGACAGCCAAAGCTGCAGAGGCAATCACCGCAAGGTAGATGAGACAACACATGCTTTACTGCAGCTAGTGGTGATTAGAGGCGAGTGGATTGCAATGATCCCCAGAGTTGAACACAGGTCCGGTGGCTCTGGACTGATGGTGTATGGTGACTTTGACTGCGCTAAGGAGGCACTTGCTGCTACAGCTATTATATTAGGGGGGTTCACAATCAAGTTTTTGAGTTCCAGTCTTGCTTAAAAATCATCCCGGTTGCTTAAATTTAGCTTAAATTTGGTGACCTCAAAGTGTCAGCAATTCAACTCTGAAAAGAGTACAGGTTGCCAAGCGTCTCCCTTGGTTGAAAGCAGGAACCTCGGAAAGGGTTGACTTGATTTGTTACACCTTCTTGATGTGATTTATAAAGCCTTTTGAGTAAAGCGGTTTAAGCATTTCTGGTAAGTGCTAAATTAATTTCATGCAGATCCTAATTGTGAACCCCCCTATTGCAAGTGGGGGTGATAGTGATACAAATACTGGCCCCTCAGAATTACAGGTTGTTTTGCCCCAATCTGGCTGCTGTGTATGGAGGAAATGGCAGCACAGGTGAGATGGTGGAAGAAGTATGAAGGGTATTGGCATTGTGTCTTCCTGGGGTCCGGGGAGAAGATATGGTGGGGATGCAGCAAAGACGCTGGTGTGTACATAAAGCCCCTCTGGGCTAGAACACTGTCAGGGAAGCTTGAACAATAGGACGGTTCACATTGGACATTTTTATCCAATCCGTAACCACACGTCAGCAAGCGTCCCACGCCAAATTGGCAGGAGCGTGTGGTTAAACGCTTGCTGATGGGTTACGGATTTAGGCCCAATGTGAACCGTCCTAATTAGTGTTTACCCCTAATTCAACAAAACCCCGACCCCGAAAAAATAGTCTGGGACCCCCAAAGGTAAACCTGAATACACCCCAAGTATGGGGCAGAGGTTGAGGCTTCACGGCAATATCACCTTGCAAAGCCCAACCTGAGGCAACAATCATTGATCCGCAGGCCTCCCTTTATACCTTTCCATCCCATTGTTCAATTGCCTTGCCCGTTCTTGAAACCTGTGCCCTCCATTCAACGGTCTTGTCAAACAAAAAGTATTCTCAAAATCCGTGAGCAAATGCCATAGATATTTGGAAGCCGGCCTCATCAGGCCCCAATTCCTGATCAAGTCCTTTACACATCTCAGCTTCCACCTTTTCCGTGTATTTGCATATGTGGCCTTATCATATTTATTCGAAATTTTCCCATCATGCTTTTCTTAAACCGGAAGCCCGATGCTACAATTCCCGCAGTCTGAACCCATTCCCGGTTATACTTCCTTCCCTACAACACCATTGGAATGCCCGAAATCAAGGACATAGCTCCTTTTCCACTTGCGATGTCTGTAAGAGGCCATTTTTTGGCATCGGCGCTGTTCAGAAGCCTACGCTTGTGCAATCCGCAATTCAAAGGACCCACGTCCGTAAATGGCCATTTCTTTGCCTCGGCGCTGTATAGAAGCCAACCCTCAGGCAATCCTGAAGAAAAAGGGACGCCAGAACATTTAAACATCAGGCCGCAGTCACAATTGCCATCATTCTTGCCCTGTACATTCCCTGATCATCCAGTACCAATCACTTGCTTCGGCCTTTGTTCTTCACCTATATCAAACATCAAATCATGGCACCTGCTCCCTCCTAAATTTTCAGGAAAAGCACCCTAAATGGTACGCGGGGATTTGAAAGGGCGGCGCAGCCGCCCTTAAACGCTAGTGACTTTCATATTTTCAGCGGTGGTCCTATTGTGTGACAGGGTGTGATGTGATAGCTGGTGTACATGTGTGTCCTGTGATAGCTGATGTGACAGCTCCTGTGATTGGTGTGTGATGATAGATTTTTAAGCATGATGATCCGTTTTTCATATGTATTTAAATATTTACTTTGTTCCCAGTTTCATTTCCAGTTTCCACCACGAACGATGACCTCGAACTACAGTCTCAGCGCATACGCCACTCTGCTGATTCCGATAGTGTCTGCGTATGCCTGTAGACACTCGATCAGCGCCTTCTTCAGTCCGGGGAGCAGTAACAGCAGCAAGAAGAGACAGCAGCCCCCACAGACCCCGGCGTATCTCACTACCCCGCAGTATGAGATCGCCCAGCGGGAGATGTTCAAGTTCAGGAACGACGGCCAGCGCGAACTGCTCATCCCCCATCGCGGGAAACTGCGCAAAATCATCCTCAGTCCTACCTCCCTTGCTACCATCAAGTCCCATGCTAAGTTCTTCATCCCTCCCAAAACCTCCATCCGAACCTCTGGCAAAAAATCCGTCGGAGTCAACCGCGAATTCTTCAGACGTCAGTTCTATCTAGACTCTTCTTACGGTTGAAGTTTATCATCACTCACCCTTTTTTTTTTTTGGCTCCATTGTTAGAATTGAAATGCTTGTTCATGATTATCATTCCGAGGTCCACCTCCAAGGAAGTGTTGATGGTGCTCGTCCATACATTCTTCCTCTTGATGAGAACCTATCTCTCCTTTCTTGTCGCCAAACTGGACGGGATCATCGTCAGAGATTTGGTCTCGGCCGATCCCAAGGGGTTTGCCAAAGGACTGCTCTATTGGTATCTCCTGGCTATTCCTAGTACTTACACGAATTCTATGGTAAGCAAACTCATCCTCTCTTTTTCCTTTTAGAATTTCCCTTTTTTTCCTTTTTTTTTTTTTTTTTTTTTTTTTTTTTTTTTTTTTTTTTCAAAGTGGTGACGTCATTCTATGAACAGATTCGATTTCTGCAATCCAAATTGGCACTTTCATTCCGAACTCGATTGACGAGATACGCACATGACTTATATCTGTCGCCGAACCAAAACTTTTACAAGCTCACGAACCTGGACACCAGGATTACAGCAGCGGACCAGTATCTGACCGCAGACATATCCAAGTTCTGCGATTCGCTATCCTCGCTGTACTCGAACATCTCGAAGCCGGGGCTGGATCTGATCCTGTTCACGTACCAACTGGGGAAGAGTATCGGGGGATGGGGCTCGATGGGGTTGATCATCAACTACTTGATCACCGGCTGGATCTTGCGACAGATCACCCCGGCCTTTGGCAAGCTCAGTGCCGTGGAAACTAAGCTGGAGGGTGACTTCAGACTCACTCACGCGAGACTGATCACGAACTCAGAAGAGATCTCGTTTTATAATGGCGCGCGATTAGAGAAAGATATCTTGAACCGTACCTACCTCCGATTAATTAGACACGTCAACTCCATCTTCAAGATCAGGATCGCTTATAGTATGGCGGAGGATCTCGTCATCAAGTATGCTTGGAGTGCTGTGGGCTACATGCTCGTCAGTATCCCCGTCTTCTTCCCAAACCAAGCGAGCAAGGCCGTCCCACTACGAGGCCCCATCGCCGCGCTGGAAAGCTCGACCAGCCACTCATCTGTTGCTAAGCGCACCGAATGTAAGCCATCCTCATTTCTACTTGATTTTTTTTTTTTCGCTACAAAAGCTGAGCACTGATTGGTGTACTTTGTGTGTGTGTGTGTGAAGCTTACATCGCCAACAGACGATTGATGCTCTCGCTTGCTGATGCAGGAGGACGGATGATGACGTCAGGGAAGGATTTAGCGGAGCTAGCGGGGTACACGTCGCAGGTGTACACGCTGCTTGCCACGCTGCACGAGCTGAACCAGAACCATTTCCAGTCGAACCAAAACGAAGCACAGAGTTGTCGCTTCGATATGGCGGCCATCAACAGCCAGGTCATCGAGGGCGAGGAAGACGTGGTGGAATTCTCTCATGTACCCATCGTCGTCCCCAGCTTGGTCCCCGGAAGAGACGGCGAGCTTTTGATCGACAACTTGTCCGTCAAAATCAGGCGCGGCGAACATTGCTTAATCACGGGTCCCAACGGAGGTAAGCTGCTGGTTTTGTTTATATCCTTTTGAAGGTTAAAATCCAACTGGTGATTCCATTACTAAGGATATACTCGCTCATTGTGAATCTCTCGAACTGCATTCTTCTAGTGGGCAAGACGGCTATTGGGAGGATTTTGGCCGGGCTTTGGCCGTGCTTTGAAGGGGTGATTAAGAAGCCTCGCGCGGAGGACATCATGTATCTCCCGCAAAGACCGTACTTAAGTTTAGGCAGCTTACGCGACCAGTTGAGTACATACCATGTGATGGAGATGTAGCAGCTCTGGGAGCGGGGTATATTGACCAATTGATTGGATGCTACCTACCATAGAATCATCTATCCCCACAGCTTCCCCCAGTTTGAGGCCCTAGGCGGCACCGACGAGGAGCTGATGCGCATCCTGGAACAGGCTCATTTGGGGTATATTCCGGCGCGAGAGGGCGGATGGGATACGGTGAAAGAATGGAAAGACGTGTTGAGTGGGGGCGAGAAACAACGAGTAAGGTGTCCCCTCTCATACATGTTACCCCGGAATTTTGATGGGATATATTGGTTGATTTGAGTGTGTGTGTGTGTGTGTATATATCAATGGTAATATATTTTTAGGTTGCGATTGCGAGGCTGTTTTACCATTCGCCGCGGTTCGGCGTGATGGACGAATGCACGTCGGCGGTGTCGACGGACGTAGAGGGGCTGATGTACCAGCACGCGAAGGAGTTGGGGATCACGCTGGTCACGATCAGCCATAAGCCGTCGCTGTTGAAGTATCACGACTATCTCCTCAAGCTAGGCACCGGCGGCGACGGCGGGGATGGGGGTGCTTCTGAGGGGAATGGACGCAGCAGCGACCAGACAGACGGCGGTTGGACGCTCAATAAGATCGGGTCCGAGGCCGAGAAACGAGGCACCGTCGACAAGGAACTTGACGTGATTAGGGCCCGCTTGGCTGAGGTCGACCAGTGGAAAGACCGTCTCCACCAGATCTCCGTCCAACTCGCTTTCCAGAAATAATCCTCTCTTATCCTGCCCTTTGCGGGCTGTACATACATAAATAACGCAATCCTGCATCCCCCCCCCCCTTTTTTTTCCTCTTTTGTACTAGAAATTAATCGCACCTCGCTCCATTCCTTTCCACATGTTTTACAGCTGCTACTCACAATCATCATCATCGTCATTCTTATTCTTATCGTCATTTTTATCTTCTCCCAGTGTGAATCTCGTGTGCTCACTCTGTTTGATACATCCATAGAACTCTGTGTACACCGTATGTATGTACAGTAGAAACAAAACAAAACAAAAAAAACATCGATTATCAAGCTGTTTTCCAATTCTTAATCTCTCTTGAAATTAATTCTATCGTGCTTTTCTTTCATGAGATGAAGCAAATCAACACAACTGATTGTACATACATACATCCTCTCTACTAAACAGTACATACGTAAATATTAATTGGGGTGCGTCCATGTACAAGTCTAACCGACACATCTTTTGGTCCATCAACACACAAGACAAGCTTGTAGTTTTGTGAGAAATATATCTATAAGAAGAAGACGAAAAGATTGAAAAAAGAGAGGAGAGATGTCGTAACTTGGATACATGTTTACAAGCGTGGGTAGCGAAAGAAAGTACAGGGCGATATGAAGGATGACGATACAGGGGGAGGAGACAGACGAGTGGGAGTGTCGAGTAAGGAGAGAAGAGGCATTCAGGATAAGAGTGAAAGAAAGAGGAGAGAGAGAGTGGGGTCAAAGACAGATAGCGTTGAGGAGGGCTCGCAAGTCGGAGGAATTGAGAGGGATGGGAGAGGCGGGGTGGGGATCGTAGTAGTATTGGAAGAAGGGGCGACAGAGGGGAGAAGTGATGGCGGCGGATCTTCCGCGTTCGCGGAGCAGCTGCAGTGAGGCGGGTTCGGCCCAGAGGTCGAAGACGGGGAGGGCGGGGAGCGGGGGAAGATGGGGCCAGACGCTGTTAATACTAGTTGTAGTGGTGCGGGGCACCGTCAGCCCGTCCAGCAGAGACTCCCCCCGAGTCAGCGGCTTCAGCGCGATCCCGAACTCCCGCTTCACCTGCGCCGCCCGCCGCTCCTCCGACTCCATCCCTATCCCCGTCGAGCCCGCCACATCGCTCGACTCCTCCCCCCACTTCGCCAGCCGTAGCTTCGCCCGTTGGTGTTGCTCGTACAGCAACGATGACGACGACGACGTGCCCTTGCCCGACTTCTTGCTCGCCCGGTACGGCCTCTTGTGCACGTGCGTCCCAATCTCTAAATGGTTCGTTGATAGCCCCACCGGCACCAGGGTCGGGCCTTCTTGGTGTGGGGCAGGGTCGGTGAGAGGATGATCATGATCATCGGGAGAGGGGGCGTGAAGGTGGTGGTAGTTGGGATAGAGCATGACTTGGCCGCGGAGATAGACCCATTCGATGAGGTACTTTTTCCAGCTCTTGGGCCAGCGATTGGAGCGGATGGGGGATGGGATGACGGGCTGGTCGAGACGGGTCGCGGGCAGCTTGTTGGCGAGTCTGAAGGTGAGGTAGCGGTGGAAGGCGGTCCAGGTCTCCGGGAAGAAGAGGGCACCCCAGGAGCAGGGTACTTGGGAGGCGTACGGAACGGTGTGCGGGTGCACGCCCAGCTCGGCCAGTAAACGCGGCGCATGGAACGGGCGGCGGCCCTCCGGCCGTAGCTCGCTGTGTTGCGGCTGGTACAAAGAGATGCCGTAGACGGCGCCCGCCGGGCGCCCGGAGTACCGGTACCATAGTAGCGCAAACTTGAGCCAACCGTAGAAGTACCCGGACACCTCCACGTCGTCCTCCAACAGCACCCCGTACGAGTCGTGCGCCGACGACGGGTACCACGACTCCACCACCGCCGGTAACAGTCCCCCCTGGATGATCCGCTTCCGCACCGTCTTGCTCCCTTGCCCCCACGCATACCCCTCCACTAGCCGCCGCGTCTCCACATCCGCCGTCTGTTCCATGTTGATCACTAGATTCACCCGATCCCCATAGTACGCCGCTCGCTCCAAAGAGCTCAGTAGTCGCGCTAACGACCGCGATCGATCGTTCGTGATGACCGAGATGTCAATCTTGGGTTGGTGCCATTCTAACCATCCTCACGTTTCTAGTCAGTTATTTATAACCAACAACTAAACCAACGAAAGGAGTGGGCGTACTTTTCAAGGCAGGTAATTCCAAGCCCAAAATCCAATCGGCAGCCATGACTTGATCAGAGGGTAATCCGATCAAGACGCACGCATCATCATCATTATTATCATTTTTATTATTATTGTGTGAGTATTGTTTTTGCGAATTCTGGGGCGGCGAGTTTGTTCTGTGGATTTGGGACGGGAGAGTGAGAGGGTTTTCTGAGGTGAGACGGTAGAAGAGGAGTTCGAGACTGGGCTGTGAGTGGACCAGCTGGTTGAGTTGGGTTTGGAGAGTGGAGTGGGGGTGGCGAGTGGCGGAGGGTGTGACGTAGTATGGCAGTGGTCTGAGGATGTGGATGGGGGCATCCGGGCGGGGTGGCCGGGAACACTTTCTCATGCGTTCCCTCAACACGCCTTCTTCGTCGTCCTCCAGGTGCTCGCCTTCCAGCCCGAATACGTCGTGGCTGTCTTCTGAGCTCACTAGATATATCTCCGCATCAAACTTGTCCATTAGGTTGCATGCTAGCGTTATCCAGTCCGTGAGTTCTTCCACAGTCTCTGTGAAGGATGATGAAGACTCGTCAAGGTCCGACTCGGTCATCAAGATGCCCACGGAGGGTTCCAGATGAGCTTGCAGTATTTTTTGGTCCAGATCATCGGGTTTTTCGTGTTGTTCTTGATGTTGAGAGGAGAGTGACCTCAGATGAGAGAGTTCTTGGATTGACTCGTGGCAGATTTCTGAGACATGATAATATGTTGGGTTGAGTTGTTCGAGGGGGAGGACGAGGGAGGGCCATTTGAGTTTGGTAGCCAGGACGAGGGATAGAGGGAGGGGCTGAGAGAGGTCGTGTATGAGAGAGAGATTTTGGGGCCAGCGTCTGGTGGGAAGAAGGAAGGGAGGGAGAGGGAGGGAGGCAGGTCCTGGGCGGGAGGAGCAGGCCATAGCGGGGGGAGGGAGGTGGGGGAGAGGCCCATGGCGGTGATGATGCGGCCGCGACTTGCAGTCAGGTCGACGGCGCTGGTGAGCCATGCCTGGTTCAGGGTGTGCGGTAGGAAGGCGGCGTCGAGCACGAGGATGTGGTCGGCAGTGAGCGCGGGGGCATACCCGCCCAGTGAGGCTATGAGGAGGTGGTGGTGGTGGTGGTGGTGCGAAGATTCGACGCCTCTGTTGATCGGCTGGCCGGGACATTCCGAGCGCGGCGAACAGACGATCACGAGCGAGTACGCCGGCAGAAGCTGGTCCAGGAATGCGAGCACACTCTGCAGGGTCTGTTCTGGATCCAACGACGGGGCGCTGAAGAGAAGCACGTTCAGAGTGCTGTTCTGTAAGGGATCTATGTACAGAAGTATTTATTTATTTAATATGTAGAGTGGGGTGAGCAGTCAATTTTAAGTACAGGCGTGTCATGAGTAATCGACCACTGTGCTACAATATTATACATAAATATGGATGCTAATATTTTGCGGGAGAGGGGGCTTACTGCTGGTTGGATGGTTTATAGCCTCAGACTGTCGGATGAGGAGTGTTGTTGGCGGGTACTCCTGGGCTACGTCAAAGGCCGGGCGGGCGGTGCGGAAGATGAGCAGCCAGAGAGTGATGATGATGATAATGATGATGAGCACTAGACTGGCAATGAGGATGATGTATTGTGTGCTGTTGGCTGTCCTGCGCTGTTTCCTAGTACTGCTGGGGTGGTCCGCAGAGATTAAAAGCGGGCGTGTTGTAATATTACTGCTGTTCCATGGCTGGCTGCTGATCGCTGATGAGACTGAGACTGAGTAGTGTCTAGTGAAGCGGTCCCTGACTTGCTGCTCACTCAGCGAGTGTGAGTACAGTGAGTTTGAGTGTGACTGACTGTTGTTTGGTTGGGAAGAGCACATTTGGAACACTAGAGGATCAACTAACAATATAGTCAACTGTAAAAAGGACGTGGCACGTAATTTAACAAGTTTCCGAAAGATCACACTATAACATAAATATACATAAAGATCAACTCGAAAATTGTACTCAAAAAATTAAATAAGTGGATCACGTCATAATTAACTGATCATATAAATCAATCTGCAACAGAGCTGAAATGGTTATCATGTTCTAACACCACCTTGAATTTGCTCACCATGTGGCAAACAATTTATGTAAAGAGAGATCAACTTGGCAATAATATCACCGGCAAGAAACAATCTCACAAAGCACTACGTACAAGAATCTGGCCTCCAAAATCATCTCCAATTTCAACATGGCAGCTGGGCAAAAATGATGAGATACTTTCCGTTCAGCCTTTGGTCTCCCTGCTGGGGGATGCCCCTGAAGGCCTTCCTAGCCTTCTATATATATTGAAGACAGGATGTAAAGGCTCATAATTAATGTTTTTTTTTTTTTTTCTCTCACTTGTTACTTTCACTTTGGAGCAAAATGTTACATTTACTTTACAGCACAGTACGAGCCCTTGCACTGTTGGGTTCTGTGACTTGCTATCTTGCTTGTTACAGGAGTGATCATCATCAACAAGGTTTTTATGGTTGCTTTTGAGACTGCCATGCACCAGGGGACTGGGGATCAAATGCCCATTGCTCCTGGTGGAGTGGGCCAGGAAAATATGGGTTGATTTGAAGGGGGAAAACGCTGGGGGGCTGTATCTGTTATCAGAATTCAAGTTCAAAGAAGAAGTTAGTGGAAAATTCTGCCAAGGGAATGGATGGGGGTGCACTGAAGCTGACTCTAGTCCTGCTGGATGAGGTTGTCCAGAGTTTCACTTGGCTTTCTCAAGCTGACCAAAGAGCTGAGCAAGGGTTTTTTGAGCCTGGCAAGAATGGATGCAGCACGCAGTTGGTAAAGCTGGCTGTTTTTCTAGTACTTTGCCAGATGATTAATGGAAAGCACAGAAAGAGGGTTTTCCATGCAAGCTTGGCAAAAGGTGTTGAGCTGGGGCTTGGAGAGGGATGGCTTCTCAATCTCAGCCAGACGGAAGGACAGGTTGTTGGTGGTCTGATTGAACTGGTTGGCCAGCCTTACTGGTAACTGAACCTGGTTCTTCAGAGGTCTGCAGGTAGCTGGAGCTCTGGAGGAAAAAAATGAATCAGCTGAATCCAGATGGACAGTTAATGCTAGTAGGAAGGTTGGGAGTATAAAGGTCATGTGCCTTGAAGGTAACCAGGGGTGAAGGATATGTTGCATCCATCAGAAGTATGGCTGCATGTTTCATTCTAGAAAACAGCTCACCAGGGAGCTGATGACAGGCAAAAAGTGTGTGCAAGTCTGGGCAGGGTCTGGTGGTGTGGATGGTTAGGATATATTCCTACCGCATTGTTTTCTTCCTGATTGAAATTGGCCCACATACATGTTGGTTCTTTTGTGTAAGGGTGTTGTGAAAGAAGGAACCATGAGCCGTGGTTGCAAACAAAACCAAGTGGAATCAAGGATTTAGAACTTTGAAACAGAGGGGATGTGTAGGGTTACGCAAGAGGTCAAACCAAGGAGAAGGAGTGGCACTGGAATATAAATATAGCCTGCCATATCACAGTCAAGGATCCTCATGCCTCCCACTCACTGTTGTGGGGCTCTGTTTGCATTACAATGCCAAAAGAACATTTGTTGAGGTGCTGTTGTACATCAGATGATGTGTTTCCAAGGTACGGTGTAAGACTCAAAAGTGTTAGTAAAAACCTTTTGCTGAATGGAGAAGGGGATGATGGAGGTGAAAGCTCTGCCCTTCTATACTACTAGGTGTTGAGATCTGAGCATCAGTACCTGCTCAATCTTTAATTGTTTCCTCTAGGTCAAAACACACGCTCACCAAAACAATGACATCATCGGCACTTGGGCCTATGATGTCATTCCTTCCCTGCAGTATCATCTCGCTCAGACTCCGTCATCTCGCATACTTAAGAGCGTCACCCCTGTTATCATTCTTTTCCTTTTTCCTTTGGGGAACCTTAGCTATATCTTCATCATCTATTTGCTTACGTCAATTATATTCATAACTAAATTGACTGGTTCCTCCAATCCAGACATACATCACTGTCTTGCAAAGCTCTTCTTCACTCTTATCATTATCTCCGTAATAGCACATTCCCTTCCTAAAATCTTCCGCTGACAACCTGTGCTCCCCTTCTTTCCGACACTCCACCAACATCATTCTTACAGCTTAGGTCAATTGAGTGGAAGTAGGTATTCTTGTCTTTTGTCTCATGCCTCCTCAAGAATGTCGTGTGTTGATATTGACCAAACAACACTCTCTATAGTTTTTCCTCTTTTTGTTTTCTTATTGCGTTGCTCCCGTTGTTTCCATCTCCTAAATAGTCATTCCTGCCTTTAGGTGATTAGTTTTTCTTTTGCTCTATTATCTCATTCATTTCATTGTATGATCATGTTGCTTACATTAGAAATGAACCTTTAGTTTGTTCATTATCTCTAGGGAGCACCCCCTGGCCCCCCCAAACAAATGTCAAATACCCACCTTGATGCAACATTGGATGACTTCCTGTTGGGGTTTACAGGATTCTAAACTCTTAATTTAGAGCTGTTATTCTAGATTTCTGACCAAAAACTCAAAACCTCTTAAGCTATCTCAACAATCACCAGGTGAGAATTTATGGCACTGGCATGCCAGTGCCACTGCATGTGTTTTTACTTGAACCCCTGCCCAATGATTGTACATGTTTGGCTCCATAGGACTTGAAATCATGGTGATGTGGGTCAAGTTATTTTTAGAACATCTTCTGAAGTGAACCACAAAGCAAGCTGATATTCAAATGATCAAAATTGTAACTTTATAATGAATGAATCCACAAATCATATAGAACCCAAGCTGAACTCAAGTCAATCTTATGATTTTCTGAGTTCTTGAATGCTCCAATCAGTATTGGTCCATCTTTAAATAATTCTTCTTTAATATTAATACATCAATATTTCCATTCATTGACATGTGGAGAATCATTCTGATTAACAAGTCTTTAACAACTATCATTTATTATTTCTTTGCAGTGCCTAACTAATTTTCAATCTAAACCTCTTGAGAAAATCTTTTCTATAACCTTATAGATGAATAACCTTATAGATGATGAAAAAATATTCATAAAAAGGATTCAAACCATATTGAGCACATTTGGAGCTAAATTTAGAGCTCTAATTTTCTTTAGAAGTTGAATTTTGAAAGTTTTATACACGATTAAATATGTCCCCTGGTTTTTAGATTTCATGAAGTCCTAAGTTTACCAAAAAGAATTGAATTTCCATCAGAAAAAGTATGTCATACAATTTTTATCCAAGACTTCTGAATTTTTACCCTCTTCCAAAAAATGACAAGTACACCTGATGGTAGTTGGCCTCTTTAATAATCCCCTTTAAATAAAATTTTGACTTGAATATTTTCAAAGATCATTTTTGCGCAGTCACTGTGCATTTTGAACAGTGACTGTGCATTGAACATGTGTAATAGTTGACTTTTTTTTAAAAAAAAGTTGGGTCAAAATTTGTGCCATAGTTTCCAAAGACCAACTATCATCAGTCACTTTTTTGCTTTTTTTGTGGTGCTTGGTGTACGCTTGTTACATTATTGTGACATTTGAATTTTTATGCTGCTGTACACCTGTACACCAGAGTACAAATTCATATTTCACAGTGATTTACAGGTGTGTGAAAGGTTGTAAAGGTGGTTTTTGCTGTTTTGACAAAAAATTGGTTAAAATGGGTACTTTGGTACCCTTATAAAGGTACCATGTACCCTTATAAGGGTTCCGGGTACCCTAGGGTACCGGGTACCCTTATAAGGGTACATGGTACCCTCATAAGGGTACCAAAGTACCCTTATAAGGGTACATGGTACCCTCATTAGGGTACCAAAGTACCCTTATAAGGGTACATGGTACCCTCATTAGGGTACCAAAGTACCCTTATAAGGGTACATGGTACCCTCATAAGGGTACCAAAGTACCCTTATAAGGGTACATGGTACCCTCATAAGGGTACCAAAGTACCCTTATAAGGGTACATGGTACCCTCATAAGGGTACCAAAGTACCCTTATAATGGTAAATGGTACCCTCATAAGGGTACCAAAGTACCCTTATAAGGGTACATGGTACCCTCATGTGGGTACCAAAGTACCCTTATAAGGGTAAGGGTACATGGTACCCTTATGAGGGTACCATGTACCCTTATAAGGGTACTCTGGTACCCTTATGAGGGTACCATTTACCCTTATAAGGGTACTTTGGTACCCTTATGAGGGTACCATGTACCCTTATAAGGGTACCCGGTACCCTAGGGTACCCGGTACCCTAGGGTACCCGGTACCCTTATAAGGGTACCATGTACCCTTATAAGGGTACCCGGTACCCTAGGGTACCATGTACCCTTATAAGGGTACTTTGGTACCCTTATAAGGGTACCATGTACCCTTATAAAGGTACTTTGGTACCCTTATAAGGGTACCATGTACCCTTATAAAGGTACTTTGGTACCCTTATAAGGGTACCATGTACCCTTATAAGGGTACCATGTACCCTTATAAGGGTACCATGTACCCTTATAAGGGTGCTTTGGTACCCTTATAAGGGTACCATGTACCCTTATAAGGGTACTTTGGTACCCTTATAAGGGTACCATGTACCCTTATAAGGGTACCATGTACCCTTATAAGGGTACTTTGGTACCCTTATAAGGGTACCATGTACCCTTATAAGGGTACTTTGGTACCCTTATAAGGGTACCATGTACCCTTATAAGGGTACTTTGGTACCCTTATAAGGGTACCATGTACCCTTATAAGGGTACTTTGGTACCCTTATAAAGGTACCATGTACCCTTATAAGGGTACCATGTACCCTTATAAGGGTACCATGTACCCTTATAAGGGTACCATGTACCCTTATAAGGTACCATGTACCCTTATAAGGGTACCATGTACCCTTATAAGGGTACCATGTACCCTTATAAGGGTACCATGTACCCTTATAAGGGTACCATGTACCCTTATAAGGGTACCATGTACCCTTATAAGGGTACCATGTACCTTATAAGGGTACCATGTACCCTTATAAGGGTACCATGTACCCTTATAAGGGTACCATGTACCCTTATAAGGGTACCATGTACCCTTATAAGGGTACCATGTACCCTTATAAGGGTACCATGTACCCTTATAAGGGTACCATGTACCCTTATAAGGGTACCATGTACCCTTATAAGGGTACCATGTACCCTTATAAGGGTACTTTGGTACCCTTATAAAGGTACCATGTACCCTTATAAAGGTACCATGTTCCCTTATAAGGGTACCATGTACCCTTATAAAGGTACCATGTACCCTTATAAGGGTACCATGTACCCTTATAAAGGTGCCATGTACCCTTATAAGGGTACCATGTACCCTTATAAGGGTACCATGTACCCTTATAAGGGTACTTTGGTACCCTTATAAAGGTACCATGTACCCTTATAAGGGTACCATGTACCCTTATAAGGGTACCATGTACCCTTATAAGGGTACTTTGGTACCCTTATAAGGGTACCATGTACCCTTATAAGGGTACTTTGGTACCCTTATAAGGGTACCATGTACCCTTATAAGGGTACTTTGGTACCCTTATAAGGGTACCATGTACCCTTATAAGGGTACTTTGGTACCCTTATAAGGGTACCATGTACCCTTATAAGGGTAATTTGGTACCCTTATAAGGGTACCATGTACCCTTATAAGGGTAATTTGGTACCCTTATAAGGGTACCATGTACCCTTATAAGGGTACTTCGGTACCCTTATGAGGGTACCATGTCCCCTTATAAGGGTACTTTGGTACCCTTATGAGGGTACCATGTCCCCTTATAAGGGTACTTCGGTACCCTTATAAGGGTACCCGGTACCCTATAAGGGTACTTTGGTACCCTATAAGGGTACCCGGTACCCTATAAGGGTACTTTGGTACCCTATAAGGGTACCCGGTACCCTATAAGGGTACTTTGGTACCCTATAAGGGTACTTTGGTACCCTATAAGGGTACTTTGGTACCCTTATAAGGATACTTTGGTACCCTTATAAGGGTACTTTGGTACCCTTATGAGGGTACCATGTCCCCTTATAAGGGTACTTCGGTACCCTTATAAGGGTACCCGGTACCCTATAAGGGTACTTTGGTACCCTATAAGGGTACTTTGGTACCCTATAAGGGTACTTTGGTACCCTATAAGGGTACTTTGGTACCCTTATAAGGATACTTTGGTACCCTTATAAGGGTACTTTGGTACCCTTATAAGGGGACATGGTACCCTTATAAGGGTACATGGTACCCTTAATATTATGAGGGTACCACAGCTCACGCAAGCCTCTCAAATTGAGAGGCTTACATGAGCCAACAGGCGTGCAAAGCCTGCACGCCTGTCCGGAGGGCGCGCAGGCTTTGCACGCCCTCCAGACAGGCGTGCAGGCTCCCCACGCCTGTCTGGCACGCCTGCACGCCATATGCACGCTTATTGTAGGCGTGCAGCGTGCGGGAAAAGGTGTACATCCTCTGCACACCTTTCCAAAGGGGTGTGCAGCGGCTGCATGCCTTTTTTAAGGCATGCACACGCCCTGCAGGCGTGCGGCTATCAAGCCCCCTCTTATAGGTGTTATGGAAGAAGTAGTAGAAATGACTAGAATCAATAAGAAGCATAACCCTTCTGATAAAAAGGATTACACTCCTAGAACAGATCCTCCCAAAAAGTTAGAATCTAAACCAACTGAACCTATTTGAAAAGAAAAGACTCCTACTTGTTGGAATTGTGGAGAAACTGGCCACAGAAGTACTGAATGTACCAAACCTAGGAGAAAAATCAATAATGTGCATGCAAGCCCTAATTCTGATTCTGAAAGTACCTTTGATATCATACAACAAGAACCCTCTAATACACATTATGGTCAAGATGATGATGACTCAGAATCTAGTGGCCATGCTGTGATGGTAATTAATGCTGATATTGGCAATGCCTTCAGCATTAAAACCATCCATGGTGAATCTAACTTACCCCAGAAATGGGAAGACAATATGGATATTGGCCATATATCTGATGCTAAGCTATTAACTAACAAACCTGAGGAAGGAAGGTGTTACACTCTAGGAAAAACCAGTTACACTAAGGTTATTTTCAGAGACTTAGCAGTTAAGACACTATTAGATATAGGAGCTTTTTGTTCTTGTGCCAGTGCTACATTTTTGCAACAAATATACCCTGAATGGCGCAAACATTTATTACCTGTCCCCAAAGCTACAGTTAGCAGTTGTAACTCTACCATGAAACCCATTGGTGTCATAAATTTACCCTTAATATTCCCTCACAATAAGGGATCCCTCAGATTAAGTGTAGAATCGGTAGTACTTTCAGATGCTATTTGTGACTACCTTATACTAGGTAATGATACCTTTTGCATGTATGGTATTGACATTTTCCAGTCCAAAGATAGATATTTTACCATTGGAGGAGATTGGAAAAGGAAATACCAAATTTGCAATATTCATTCTGAGACTATTGCCCCTGTTTCTCAGGAACCTGACCTCAAGGAATTAGAAGATTTTAATCAAGAATATATGTCCCAAGCTGCTATATGTGACATCCTAACCAATGCCCAAATATTAGAGGTTCTTAAAGTATGCTACAAGAACAAAGAAGCTTTCTGTACCACTGAAGAACCCATTGACAATGTCACAGGACATGATATTAAATTAGAATTAACTTGTGAACGACCTTACCCACCTGCTCTCAGAAAAGCAGCCTACCCTTCTAGCCCTAAATCTAGAATAGCCTTAGAATCACACATTAAAGAGCTTATAGATTTACGTGTTCTTAGAAAAGTGGGCCATAATGAGCAAGTGGAAATTACTACCCCAGTTATTATTGCCTGGCATAATGATAAGTCTAGGATGGTTGGAGATTTTAGAGCTTTAAATAATTACACTAAAGCTGATAATTATCCCATTCCAAGAATTGACCATTCTATGCATAATTTATCCAAAGTTAAGTACATAACCTGTATGGATGTTCTTAAAGGGTTTCACCAGATACCTATTGAACTTAATAGCCGCCAATTTATGAGAATTATCTGCCATCTTGGTGTTTTTGAATGGGTCAGGCTAAATGCACTCCAAACTTTTACTACACCGCTAAAAAAAACCCATCCGGTGGGCTTGTCCGACACGGCATTGGACACAATTGTCCGATGCTATGTTGGACAAGCCTGTCCGACAGGTTTGTCCAACATGGGATCGGACAATTTTGTCCGATGCCATGTCGAACAAACCTGGTTCGATGGGTTTGTCCGACATGGGATCGGTCAATTGTGTCCGATCTCGTGTCGAACAACGATGTTCGATGAGTTTGTCCGACATGGGATCAAACAGGTTGTTCGATCCCATGTCGGACAACATCTGTCCGATGAGTTTTTACTCATCGGACAGATTGTTCGATTCTTTTGAATCAGTTGCCGAGCAGGCCGGCAGTGACTTGCTCGGAAGAACCTGCTTGGATATCTTCGCTGAGCAGGCCAATGACCTGCTTGGCAAAGAGCTCGCGAATAGCAGGCCGGCCTGCTGTGAGCTCGCCGGGTAGGCCGACAGGCCGGCCTGCTGTGAGCTCGCCGAGCAGGCACTAACCTGCTCGCGAAGAGCAGGTCAATGACCTGCTTGCAAGAGCAGGCTGGCCTGCTCCAAACTTGCCGAGCAGGCTGGCCTGCTCTGAGCTCGTCGAGCAAGTCAATGATCTGCTCGCGAAGAGCAGGCTGGCCTGCTCTGGGCTCACCGAGCAGGCCAATGGCCTGCTCGCGAACTGAGCTCGCAAAGCAGGCCAGTGACCTGCTTGCGAACTCAGTTCGCCGAGCAGGCCAGTGACCTGCTCGCGAGCTCAGTTCGCCGAGCAGGCCAGTGACCTGCTCGCGAACTCAGTTCGCCGAGCAGGCCAGTGACCTGCTCGCGAACTCAGTTCGCCGAGCAGGCCAGTGACCTGCTTGCGAACTCAGTTCGCCGAGCAGGCCAGTGACCTGCTTGCGAACTCAGTTCGCCGAGCAGGCCAGTGACCTGCTCGCGAACTCAGTTCGCCGAGCAGGCCAGTGACCTGCTCGCGAACTCAGTTCGCCGAGCAGGCCAGTGACCTGCTCGCGAACTCAGTTCGCCGAGCAGGCCAGTGACCTGCTCGCGAACTCAGTTCGCCGAGCAGGCCAGTGACCTGCTCGCGAACTCAGTTCGCCGAGCAGGCCAGTGACCTGCTCGCGAACTCAGTTCGCCGAGCAGGCCAGTGACCTGCTCGCGAACTCAGTTCGCGAGCAGGCCAGTGACCTGCTCGCGAACTCAGTTCGCCGAGCAGGCCAGTGACCTGCTCGCGAACTCAGTTCGCCGAGCAGGCCAGTGACCTGCTCGCGAACTCAGTTCGCCGAGCAGGCCAGTGACCTGCTCGCGAACTCAGTTTCGCCGAGCAGGCCAGTGACCTGCTCGCGAACTCAGTTCGCCGAGCAGGCCAGTGACCTGCTCGCGAACTCAGTTCGCCGAGCAGGCCAGTGACCTGCTCGCGAACTCAGTTCGCCGAGCAGGCCAGTGACCTGCTCGCGAACTCAGTTCGCCGAGCAGGCCAGTGACCTGCTCGCGAACTGAGCTCGCCGAGCAGGTCATTGGCCTGCTTTGCGAGCTCAGTTCGCGAGCAGGTCATTGGCCTGCTCGCGAACTCAGTTCGCCGAGCAGGCCAGTGACCTGCATCGCGAACTGAGCTCGCCGAGCAGGCCAGTGACCTGCTCGCGAACTCAGTTCGCGAGCAGGTCACTGGCCTGCTCGGCGAACTGAGTTCGCGAGCAGGCCAATGACCTGCTCGGCGAACTGAGTTCGCGAGCAGGCCAATGACCTGCTCGGCGAACTGAGTTCGCGAGCAGGTCACTGGCCTGCTCGGCGAGCTCAGTTCGCGATGCAGGTCACTGGCCTGCTCGGCGAACTGATTTCGCGAGCAGGCCAATGACCTGCTCGCGAACTGAGCTCGCAAAGCAGGCCAATGACCTGCTCGGCGAGCTCAGTCGCGAGCAGGTCACTGGCCTGCTCGGCGAACTGTGTTCGCGAGCAGGTCACTGGCCTGCTCGGCGAACTGAGTTCGCAGCAGGTCACTGGCCTGCTCGGCGAACTGAGTTCGCGAGCAGGTCACTGGCCACTGAGTTCGCGAGCAGGTCACTGCCTGCTCGGCGAACTGAGTTCGCGAGCAGGTCACTGGCCTGCTCGGCGAACTGAAGTTCGCGAGCAGGTCACTGGCCTGCTCGGCGAACTGAGTTCGCGAGCAGGCCAATGACCTGCTCGGCGAACTGAGTTCGCGAGCAGGCCAATGACCTGCTCGGCGAACTGAGTTCGCGAGCAGGTCACTGGCCTGCTCGGCGAGCTCAGTTCGCGATGCAGGTCACTGGCCTGCTCGGCGAACTGAGTTCGCGAGCAGGCCAATGACCTGCTCGCGAACTGAGCTCGCAAAGCAGGCCAATGACCTGCTCGCCAACTGAACTCGTCACTGGCCTGCTCGGCGACTGATTCGAAAGAATCGAACAATCTGTCCGATGAGTAAAAACTCATCGGACAGATGTTGTCCGACATGGGATCGAACAACCTGTTCGATCCCATGTCGGACAAACTCATCAAACATTGTTGTTCAACACAGGATCGGACACAATTGACCGATCCCATGTCGGACAAACCCATTGAACCAGGTTTGTTCGACATGGCATCGGACAGAATTGTCCGATCCCATGTCGGACAAACCTGTCGGACAGGCTTGTCCGACATAGCATCGGACAATCGTGTCCGATGCCGTGTCGGACAAGCCCACCGGATGGGGTTTTTTTAGCGGTGCTACATGCACTCCAACATTTTGGAGTGGGAAAGTGTCCACTCCAAAAAAAATGGAGTGAACAGCTGTCCACTCCAAAAAAATTGGAGTGGGTGGTTGTTCACTCCAAAAATTTGACATTTTTGGAGTGGAATTTGGTGAACTCCAATTTTTTTGGAGTGGACTTTGAGTGCACTCCAATTTTTTTGGAGTGGACTTGAAGTGCACTCCAAAAATTTTGGAGTGGACTTGAGGTGCACTCCAAAACTTTTGGAGTGGACTTCAGGTGCACTCCAAATTTTCGGAGTGAACTTTGAGTGCATGATTGTTTACTCCAACGTAGTGAAAAATTTTGGAGTGGAAAGTTGTCCACACCAAATATATTGGAGTGGACAGCTTCCCACTCCAAAAAAATTGGAGTGCACACTTTTCCACTCCAAATTGGAGTACATGAAGTAAAAAGTTGGAGTGCATTTAGCCTGACCCTTTTTGAATACCTCAGGATGCCCTTTGGAATTAAGAATGCACCTTCTCATTTCCAAAGAATGATGGACTCTATTTTTGGATCCTTTATCTGCCAGTGTTGGCTGATGATATATATTGATGATATAATCATTTATTCAGATGACTGGGAAACACATTTAGAAAAGATAAAAATAGTATTAGAAACTTCTATTAAAGCTGGTCTAAAAATGTCTATTAAAAAGTGCAATTTTGGATATGGTGAACTTAAAGCTTTAGGACACATTGTTTCTGGTCTGTCCCTAGCTATTGACCAAACCTAGAGTTTACAGCGGCTCCGCCGCTGCACTTTCAGTGCCTGACATTGTTGCTCAACTACCACTAACAGAGTCTCAATGTTGATGCAGCGCAATGGTCACATTCAGATGGTGGCCTTAAATTTGTTTCAAGTTGACAGAATTCATAGCAAACTTTTTGAAAAAACACACATGTTTGACTTAATAAAGCCTCCTTATGATCATACACTTTTCAAATGAGTAGGCATGTCAATATTTTCAAAGTTCATCCCAGCTATTTCTAGAGGAATCATCTATTGTTTATCTGATTGTCCTCTAGAGTTTAAGGCGGCTACACTGCTGTAAGGTCTTGTGGAATTTTTCATGTGAATTGGCAATTCCTGAATGAAAATGCTATGGAAAATCAACCTTCACAATAAATTTAATTTGCATAGAATCCAACTTCACCATAACACAGCAAAATTGAAGCTTGAAAACCCACAATCTGTGAGCAAGAGCCTTCCTATTTGTTTGATAAACTCCTTTGTGCCATTATTTCAACTTCAAAAATCTTTATTTGTTTCCACTTCTTCATTCCCTCATGTTCAATTTTCCTTACATTTCTCCTCATTTGTCACTCTCTTCTGATCTTCTCTGTAAATTTTACACAATTCAACCCCATCCAATTTTTAACCCAAGATCTTCAATCAACTCCACTTTTTCAACTCATTGACTCATGCTTTAGTTCATTCATGTCTTAATGTTGTCATTTGATGCTTTTTATATGCTTCTTTTTTGTTCTACTCTGTCACAGGTTTTCCTGCTCTAATTAATTCCCTTATTCTCACATTTGTTTCCTTGTGGGCCCATGTATAACCTTCTTGGGAATTGAAATAATTCAAAATCAAGTTTTCTTATCAAAAAAGCAAAACATTTTCCACTATTCTATTTGAGAGTCTGGTCTGACACAAATTCACCATCTGCTTATGCTATATAGTATGCACAAAACAAGCAGAGGTACTCACAAAGAAGGGGGAGAAGAATGAAGAATGAACATCTCCAAGAAAAATAAATGGAAAGCTATCTCCTTCAAGTTTGCTGATTTATATGTTTTTGTCCATACATGCAAAATAGTACAAAACAATATGTTCTTCAAGGCAAATGGCTCAACTGAGATTAATTCCCAGAGAGTCAGCCGCGGCACGCAGGGGCTTGCTAGCGATGGCAATTTTGGGCTCCAAGGAGCGGGGCGCAGGCAGGTTGAGCCAGAGATTGAACTGGTTGGAGGAGGAGAAGTGGGCGTTGATGTTGAGCAGGAGTATGGGCGGGAGCGTCTGATTCCCTTGGCAATCATGCACAGGGTGGCGGCGCCAGCGGCGCTTCCTTTTTTTGCTGCCCACAGTGCCTTGTTATTTGAGCCTGCCCCATGGAGGTGTGTAGGAGCAAGCACAGGTCCATTGCCTCCGCCTGCTTGTTTGACAGTGCCAGGAGGTGCCTGCTTGCTGAGAGGCCTCGGTGAGAAGGAGCTACCTGCTTGCCAAGAGGTCTTGGTGAGCACAAGCTACCTGCTTGCCAAGAGGTCTTGGTGAGCAGGAGCTACCTGCTCACCGAGAGGTCTTGGTGTGCATGTCCTACCTGCTCGCTGAGCGGCCCCAGTGAGCATGAGCTACCTGCTTGCCAAGAGGTCTTGGTGAGCAGGAGCTACCTGCTCGCCGAGAGGTCTTGGTGAGTAGGAGCTACCTGCTCGCCGAGAGGTCTCGGTGAGCAGGAGCTACCTGCTCGCCAAGAGGTCTCGGTGAGCAGAATTTACCTGCTTGTGACGACATCTAGACCATGTGGTTGTTGAAGTGCCACTGCTATGAATGCTAGCAAATACTCGGGATGATGGGGAAACATACGTCCATTGGCATGATGATTGTAAAAAATCAGTCCGCGAGGAAAAGAGAGGGGCCACACACACTTGCTGCTGGAATCGCCTGTGAACGACTTGACCACAGTGCCCTCTTTGGACCTGCAGTCCCAGATCCGGACAGCCGAGTCCAGCCAAGTCGACCAGGTGCCTACATGCCAACGTAGCGCAAGTTGGGTATGAAAGCAATGCTTGTGCTGCAGCAACATGAGGGCGCGGCTGGGTGGGGAAAATGGTCAAATTTGTAGTGCCAACAAGCAGGAATGGGGGGTTTCTTTGCCAGTTTGTGACTCTGAGAGCATCTTGAACATTTGCTTGTCACCAGTTTAAGGAAACTATGTTCCAAGAGATCCACAATAAAAATTAGCAAAGGAAGAAAAAATTAGCATGGGCTCAACAAGAATGAGAGATCTGCAAAGGCATACTGAACAACGGCATGATCCATTTCTGACCGCGCTGAGGCAACCAAAGCCTTGGGGTAGAGAGAGCAGTGGTCCTGGCTTGCCTTAGAAACAGGTGACGCCTAGCCTGACAAGTGAACATGAAGGCATGCGGTGCGAGTGGAAGGGCTGCGGCCTACCGCGAGGTGCCAGTTTCCTGAGATGTAGCAAAGATGTTCCTGGGGTTTTGAGGGGTTCATGGTGAAATTGGAGTGTGAAACTGCAATATTGGTAAAAAAAATGACGCAAGGTTGCAGAGGCCATGACCAATTGGTGACGCCAAAAAGAAGCTTTGAGGTTAGCTGCCGTGACAACATAATGAAAAGTCCAAGGGATTTGGTAAAGACCAGTGTTCAACATTCAGCCTGTCTGCAACAGAGAGGTTCCGTGGCGCTGAAAAAAAGGAACGGGTGTGCAGTGTTTGCCGCAACAACAACAGTTGCTGGGCCAGGCTGAAACTTGCACCATCATTATGTCCAGCTGGAAAACAAGAAAGGAGATGTGTCTGCCTTGTACTTGGCCTGGTTGAGAAGAATAGGTAAAAGGAGATGGGTTCTTTGCTGTTGGATACGGTGAAGGGATGACGCAATGGCAAGGCTAATGGACAATGCGTCGGGCCAGCGCAAAACGCCTATAAATAGAGGTGTTTAGAATGCTATGTACCGCACGCGACCACCGTTATAGGCAGCCATTATGCCACGGGGGTCAAGTCATGCTGGAGTCCACTTGGGCTTTGTGCACAACGCTGGAGTCCACTTTGGCTACATGCATGAGGGGAAAACCTTGAATTTTTCATCTACAAATCTACAGCTTTAGTAAACTTGGGTAAAGTAGCCGCTGTAATGCTCAAACCTATGCCTCAGAATATCACTGAAATGCAATCTTTCCTTGGATTTTGTGGTTATTATAGGAAACATATTGAGAAATTTGCTATTTTAGCCAAGTCATTGTATGAGTTATGTAGTAAAGAGACCATTTATGAAATGACTCACCCTAGAGTACTAGATTATGAACAACTGAAGCTAGCCCTTACTACTGCTCCTGTACTGGCTCAACCAGATTATAATTTACCCTTTATCTTATACATAGATGCTTTTCTAGATGGATTAGGCGCTGCCTTACACCAAGAATTCTTAATTGAAGACAAAATGGTAGAAACACCAGTCCTGTTTATTTTAAGACAAATTAAGCCAACAGAGAAGAGGTATGGAGCCAGTCAAATGGAATGTTGAGCTCTTGTATGGTCCCTAGAAAAGTTACATTATCATCTTGAAGGTAATAGAATTGTTGTAGTCACTGATTGCACAGCAGTTAAAACCCTCATGAACATGCAGACACCCAATAGGCATATGTTAAGATGGCAAATTGCTATCCAGCAATACAGAGGACATATGACTATTGTTCACAAAGCGGGTAAAAAGCATAGTAATGCTGATGGCTTAAGCAGATGGGCTTTACCAAACACTCCAGATAACCCTGCCTGGGATCCTGAAGATGAAGACATATTCCCCATTTTAGGAATACATGTTTGTGATTTGGATGAAGCCTACTATACTATTATCAAAGATAGTTACCAGTCTAATCCTGATTCCTGAATTTGTCAAATTAATAGACATACTTAGCAATGAAAACAGCTCCCATGAATTGATTGCTAGTTTACCTCCCTGCTTATCCAAACCTTACTCTTCTGGTAAGTTCTCTCTATTAGATGGAATATTATACTTCAAAGAAAGACATTCCAGTGTAATAGTCTTATGTGATCAACTTCAGATTGATGCCCTTCTGAAAGAATGCCATGACAATGTTGGTGCTGGACATTTTTCAGAAGAAAGGACTATTGAAAGAGTTAGAACCACAGCTTGGTGAAATAATTGGCCTAATGAAGTAGCAACTTATATAAAATCCTGTGAAACTTGCCCAAAATCAAAAAAGCAAACAGGTAAGAGATATGGGCTACTTCAAACCATCCAAGAACCTACCAAAAGATGGGAAATAATAAACATGGATTTTGTTACAGGTTTACCTCCTGGAGGGTCTTACCCCTTCAATTCTGTACTAGTGGTTGTAGAAAGATATTCAAAAAGGGCAAGATTTATTCCTAACCACAAAGATGATAAAGCTATGGAAGTGGCTTTACTATTTTGGAACAGAATTATGGCTGATGTAGGAATACCCAAAATAATCATTAGTGATAGAGACCCCAAATTTACTTCTGAATTTTGGAGAAATTTACATGATATGTTAGGCACTAAATTAGCTTTTTCTACTTCTTACCATCCCCAAACTGATGGATTAGCTGAAAGAATGATTCAAACTCTGGAAGATATGCTCAGAAGATTCTGTTCTTTTGGCTTAGAATTCAAGAACAGTGATGGTTATACTCATGATTGGGTTAGCTTACTCCCTGCTTTAGAAATAGCTTATAACAGCAGTAAACATTCTTCATCCAAAGAAGTCCCTTATATTTTGGAAAGAGGGTGGATACCCAGAATGCCCAAAGACCATATTAATAACAAATTACCACATGTGCATCCCACTTCCCTAGACTTTAAGAGGATGCTTGACATAACACATGAACATGCTAAGAAATGTGTGCAAGATGCAGCTGAATATAATAAGTTAAGATGGGATAAAAGTCATAAAGAACCATCCTTCCAAATTGGGGACAAAGTCCTATTGTCCACTGTAAATTGTAATAACTTGGGTGGGAACAGGAAACTTAAACCTTCCTTTGTTGGGCCTTTTAAAATTAAGCAATTACATGGAAAAAATGCAGTGGAAGTAATTTTAACAGATGAATTTTCCAGAAAACACCCTGTTTTTCCAGTGAGCTTAATCAAGCCTTACACTAGTAGAGGCACAGATACCCCTGTAGTAACATCTGTACCTGTACCTATAATTGAACCTCTAGACACCTCTAACTTTAAAGTACATAAGATATTAAAGGACAAGAAAGAAAGGATCAATGGAAAAGATATTAGACTCTACTTAGTAAGGTATAAAGGACAATCAGCAGACAAAGATGAATGGATTCCTGAAGATAACATACCAGATGGTCCCATACATCTACAAAATTATAGAGCCTCCAAGAGAAATTGAGAAAAATTTTTTCACTACAGACAATAGAGTGAATTTTGTTTTCTAAAGTCTCATTTTATGGGGAGGGAATGTCAGCTTGCTACTATGACAGGGCCAACCTGACAAAAGTAACATAAATAGAGACATTAATACTACAATATTAAGACCCATTTATATGACTAATAATGTACAAAAAACTCAGTTTACTTATTTTTATCCAATGAGCTTAGCAAAGTCCTGGCACCATAAAAATAAGTAATAAATTAAAATAACAACTACTTTTTACAAAAATACTAAATAACTTCTAAACCTTGAGGATAACTTAGAATATTATGTCATATTCTGAATCCTCATGCAAATTAATGTAGGGTCCCTCACTAGAAGTACCCCTAAATTCCTACTCCTTCACCTTGAACCAATTACCCGTAAGAATTGGCCACAAACATATGTCACACGGACATTACACACCCATGTACTTGTTATATATGCATACTATATGTGAAATGACCAATTATGGACTTATAATTGAGGTGTTGTGTATAGTTTGGGAGTTAGGCCCAATTGAGGTTTAAACCTCCAACCCCGCGCGTGGATTATATAATCCAATTGGAAATTGGCCAAATGCGTGGAAATAGCTAATCCCCTAGTTACCACATATGTACAAGTGTAACTAGGGTAAAAGTAGATTCTACATGGTTTACTTACAAGGTTTCATTAATAAAAACCTTGAATACATAAGGTTAACATAGCCAGCGTGGCCTTTAAAAGATTGGCCTTAGCCATTTGTGGCCCATTTGCGTCATTTGTGGCCCATTTGCGTCATTTGTGGCCCATTTCAGATACAGTTACACGTCAGTGTTGCTATGTACCTTGGTTACAATGACTGAATAGGTTATTAAGGTCATGAAAAGCACTTGTGACGCTGAAACAATGACCAGCAATGCCATTGGGATGAGCCTTGTTAGTTCCAATCTCCCAAATTGGCCACATTGCGCTGAAATTCAGTTACTGCACGCACACAGGCAGAAACGTCCTCTACTATGAGTGAAATTAGTATATATAGAGCCCTCTTTCCACGCCAAAAGTTGTTCCCTGTCATCATTTAGCATTACAGTCAATCAGTTACGCCGTGTCCTGTCCTTGTTTCAGTTACTCTTCCCTGTTTGCCTGTTTTATCCGTGGTGTTTCTCTTTAAATCAACCATTCTACGTGTCCAGCTCCTGCTCAGAAACACTCAAATCTACCCAGCAGCTCTACTTCACCCCCCTACGTGGCTTTTTGGCTTAAAAGAAGCAATAGTGAGTACTTCTTTTATCCTTCTGTCCCCATTCTGGTTCCTTAATTGGAAAAGCACTTTGGTACCACCTTCTGTTACGCAGAAACCCATTGTTTGCTTAATCAGATACCACCCTGCTTAGCAGATCTCTGATTTAGAGGGCACTTACAAACACCCCTGCGCAAGCAGGCCCCTCTGTAAAATAATTATATTCTTCTATACTTTCCTTTTACTACTTTTCTTTGTGAAAATATCCCACTTTACCATTATTTTGAACTCTTATCATGTTGTGTAGCTAAAAGGTACAAGCCCTTGGCATCACAGAGGCTGACAAGGAGCCACTGTCCCTGCAGGATGTTCAACATAGTCGTCACCTGATCCTGGGCCTGGGGCACTTCCGTCATCTCCTGCAGAACGAGTTGGTTCTGCGCCGCGGTGTTTGGCATGGGGGTGGCTGATTACCTGGCTCTGTCTCTGGGTGTAGGTGGGTGCGGCGGAATGGTGGGAGGTCTGGACGGTGGAATTTCTCTGAGCGTCACCAAGAACTCCTGGCGCTCTACTGGGACTGGGACTGGTGTGGAGCAGGCTGACGCAAGAGCTATAGAGGTGGCCCTGGAGTTGATCTCTGACGGGGCTACTCCCCCATGGGGGTTGTACATCAACTGGTTGGTTTTGATTGGATCCAATTGGTCCAGGTCTTCAAAGCCCATCAACGGCGGGAGGCTGCTCTATAGCTCTGCAAAGGCGCTCAAGCGCAGCAGGGCTGAGGGTATATTTGTCCCTTGCCCTCGGGGTAGATCCCTGGGATGAGGGAAGAGGCGGGTATAGGCTGGCTCTGGTTTGTTCTTCTGCCCTATCAACGTCGCTTGGGTCTCTTGGTTGCTTGAGGCCGGGCGCGTTTTGGCAGATGGAAGGGGAGCCTTCTGGCCGGTTAGGGCTGAGATATCCTCTGGGGACCTGTTGCTCTTGGGCAGCAAGGATGGCAGCGGTGGCTTCATGACTATGGACGCTGGGGGGCTGTTCTCTTGTGGGGGCAACAAGCGGGAGGAGCTGCTGGTCTCTGGCGGTGGCAGTTTGTTGTTTGAACAATATGTTCTTGCCATTTTGCAAGAGAAAGATAGAGGACAGGTTTTAGTTACTTTTATCTATTACTCTGCAAGGAGCAGGAAGAAAAGGTAATTGAAAAAAAAAAATGGAACATTGTGTTTTAGGAGGGATCTTCTCTTTCCTGTTTCTACCTTTGGGGTCCGCGACCTTTGGTTTAGTTACACGAATCCTAACGGAGCGGCGACATGGGGCCTTCTTAGATATGAGGGTACGGTTGACTTTGTGCTCTGGAGGGACGGGTTGTCTTGGTCCCGTTGCTACAGGAGTCCAAGCGTTGGGGTTTATAAGATTTCCTGCGGCGGCAGCGACTATAGGTTGGTCTTGTACAAGCTCAGGTTTTCCTGTAGAGTCTTCCAATACGTAAGATGAATCGGATAGGTCCGACGAGACAAGGAGATCTGAGGCTGTTGAGTCTTTCACTATCTTGTTGGGGAAAAGAAATGCGGAAGCGGACAGAAGCAAGAATAAGTTCAGATTTCTGATCTGAATTTTTTTTTCAGCACTTCTGGAGAGGTTTCTGGAAAGAAGGAATGTGGGAGGCCTTATAATAGAAGTTTTTTTTTTTTGATTTTGCTTTTGAGAGATAAGCTGATAATCAGATAGAATGGATTTTTTTTTTCTTTTTTTCTTTTTAAGTATGATTCTCTTGAGAGTTATTATGAAGAAAAAAAAGGAGAAGTCTATAATAGGATATTTCCCGATGAGGCCCCCAATTGTGAGCCTGGGTCTCTTAGGTGACAACAGGAAACAAGATAAGGGGGGCACAATAGTTGATTCCAAGAAGGATAAGGATAGGGCAACTATTGTGAGGAGGAAAAGGGGAAAGGAGAAGAAGAAAAATAGCGTTATAACTTTGAATATGATAATATCTGGCCTTCTTTGGGCTCTTCTGTTACTCTCCTTTAAGGAGGATGGTTGAAGGGCAGCTAAGCTTAACCCCTCTTCTTATGAGAAACAGAGAAGGTTCAGTCTGAGACTGCCTTGCTTTTTTATGCCAAAGGAAACTGGCAAAGGTTATGTAACAGGAAACCTATGTGGATTTTAGCAGCAGTCCACAGAAGCAAGGATGATATGTTTTTTGATTGGTTTGATTCTTTATTTGAATGAAGAAGAATGATGAGTAGAAGAGGTGAAAAGATCAAGAGCTCAGAAGAGACTTGAAGAAAGAGAAACTTGGCAAGAACTGCTTACTAGTCAATAAGTGACACCAATAGACCACAACTATACGACAAGGGGAATGGGTGGGACCTAGGTTGATGAGTAGTGAGAATTAGTTGTGTTGTCCAAAGTGGTCTGTTTCTTCTAAGTTGGTGGTTCTGAGTGATGATGAAGTTTTTTATCCAGCCAGCTATAAAAATGGTTAACCTTGTTGATTAAAATGCATATATTCAATATGGTTTGAACTTAGAAAATAATAGATGTTCAAGGTGTAATTACTCCTCAATTATATATCACAATTATGGACAATAATAGATGAAAATGTTCATAAAAATGAGGGGAATCTGGAGAGGACATTGTTGAAGCCTTTTGGGAAAAAGTGTTGTCTCTAAGGCTGACAAAGAGCATGCTTACGCAGAAGAGACACAGAGACAGGAGGATGAGCCCCTGTAAGTCTGAGAAGCTAGGATTGTAGCAAAGCAAGATCTCAGCTAACTGCCCTTGATCCAACACCTAGAACTCTAGCAGGCAGAATCAACCTTGCTCGGTCAGAAGACTTGCTAGGCAGAATACCGGAAAGCACTGCCAAAGGTAAGTGCTTGTATTCATGCTAACAAGAACAGCAAAGAAATGAGAAAGACTTTAGTTTTACTAAGGAGAACCTTTGCTTAAACAGATATTGAAAGCTCACACAGTGCTAGACCCAAGAAGCATACTGAGCAACACGGAGGCAGAACTTGTGAGTAGACTGTCAAGATCCAGCTAAAAAGCAGAGTCTGACAACAATGCTTAATTCAGACATTCAGCAGGAACCCGTGCACTCAAGTATTTGAGTGCTGAGCACTGAGGGCTCAGAAAAGCACCAGTTAACTTGTCGGAACAAGTAAGATAGTTCCATCTTAGGAAAAAGAACAGGCTGAAGAAGAAAAGACTCAAACAGCTCTTGTTTCCTTCTTTCAATTTCACTTTTACCAATTCAATTTCCATTCAATTTCTTGATAGTTAACAATCTCTTTTCAATCTCGTCTCAAGATCTCTATATCAAATCAGCTCAACAATAAACAGAAAAGCGGACTCATGTCCTGTTTCTAGGTAAATCAGAACTCAATAGCGTTGTTATTAGTTTTCTACTCTTACTTTAACCATTGAGTCTGATCAAGCCCTTCTTGAGACAAGAGAGGGGCAGCCAAAAGGAAGGTGAGATGGAGGGTCTGAGTGCACTGGTCCTGTACAGAGCGGTGTGGAACTACTCTTTTGGGGAGAGTAGAGCTAGAGAGGGAATAGGTGCTTGAAGGGCTACCTCTTGGTTGTCTGGGAGAGTAAGGTAACAAGAATTTAAGATTATGGACTCTTAAATAATAAGGTGTGGCTGCTGAGGATGTTTAGGTATAGTTGGTAATGGGTTATTGTATAATTGATGACTATGTTTATCTTCCAGGTTGTAATCAGACTGGGGGCCCGGATATATATATATGATACTAATAATTTCTCCATGTTACTGGGGCTATGATATGTGCTATTCCTTTATAATGTGTGACCAGAACAAGTGATGCGTGTAGACAATCTGATCATGGGGAACAAAAGAGCAGGGAAGACAAGCCTCTTATATAGGAAATATGGACAATTGGGGGAGTGGCCAAAATGTGGTTGTGTGAGGGATGAAACATATAGATGAAAGGTGGAAAGAAATGAGCATGGCTGACTTGTGGGTGATGGAAATAAATGGAAGGATGGGATAAGTGAAAAAGCTATATACAATGGCTGAGTTGTGGTCAAGGGGTTGAAACGTGTAATATATGTGTTGTGGAATATTCCATGGGAGAGAAAACTGTTTACAAGTGAATATATTCATTGGAAGGGGGATGGTGTTTCATGAGTTGAAGTTGTGGTTGGGGATGTCCTGTGAAACTTGTGTGATTGCTGGGTGACAGCTATTTCTATGAGATATTGGTCCAAAATGGGCCAAATCACTATGAATGTGCTGAACAGAACAGTTTAAAGGACTATTAATACTAGTCCTACCCCAATGGAATATTGGGTTAGTTCTGCACTCCTGTTACGCCAAAAGTTGATATACAACAGTTGGGTAGGAGAACAACTATAAATAGTTGTTAGATTGAAGCAATAAAGCAACAAAATGGACAATAGTAGGAAAGCACGTGACAGAATGGCTGTAGGCAGAGGTGGTGGTCCCCCAGCTACTATTTTTAAGGAGGTTTATGGCTTAGAAATTGGGGATAATTGGGTGTGATCAAAGCTCCGGTGGATAAGGAAGTGGGTGGGAAACACTACTCTGAAAGTAGGAGAAGAATACTCACTATACTTGGTTGGTTTACTAAGTATATGGGTGAATAGGCTGAGGAATCCATATTTAGGCGTCAGAAGCCTTCCTTTTAAGGCCTAGAGGTCCCTTTAGGCGCCATGAGGAGCCTCTGGTAGTTTAAACAAGCCAGGGAATGATCACAAAACTTCTACGTGAAGATTTGTGGCCAATTCTATGGATGTGAAAATTTATAATCCTGTCCCCATGGCATCATGAGTATATTTATGAACCATTCACTCATGAAGCCACACCAATAAGGATAATGAATTAAAGAATTACCCACCCTTACATGGGAAAGGGTAATTCTATTTCTACAATGAGGGAATATCTAATACACCAGGGGAGAATTTATGGCACTGGCATGCCAGTGCCACTCCATGTGTTTTTACTGCAACCTGGTGCCAATGATCCCATGTGTCAGTTCCATATGAACCTGAAATGATGTTGATGTAGGTTAAGATAATTGGGCAACATCTTCTGAAGTGAACCACAAAGCAGGCTGATGTTAAAATGATCAAATTTGTAACTTGATGATGAATGATACCACAAATTATGTAGAACTCAGGCAGAACTTTGGTCAATCTTCTGACTTTCTGAATTTTCATATGGTCCAATCATCATTAAGGAATTTCAAAAAACCATCTTGAATAACCATAAAAAAGTCTTTCCATTCATTGTGTACAAAGAAATAAGCTGATGAACAAGTCCATACCAACCATCATGAATAATTTCATGGATTTTTCAAGGAAATTTCCATCTAAAACTCTTAAAAATATCTTCTGTACCCCTAGATTATCAAAAAAAAAATGTGTACTAAAAGCATTCTAATCATATATTTAGCACATGTAGAGCTAAATTTGAACTCAAATTTCCTTCAGAAGCTAAATTTTCATCATTTTATATGCAAATTAAATGTTCCTTGGTCCGTAGATTTTATGAAGTCCTGATGTTGACAAATAAAAAATGAATGTCAATTTCAAAAATTGTGACATCCAATTTTTTTCCCATGACAACTGAATTTCAAAACTGGTCAAAAAAATGAGCAGGATTCCTGCTTACTGCCGACTTCCAGGATGCTCCAACATTAATTCAATTTTGACTTGGATTTTTTCCCAGATCATTTTGCGCAGTCACTGTGCATTTTGCACAGTGACAGTGCATTGAACATGTGTCATATTTGCTTTTTTTTTTTTTGAAGTTGGGTCAAAAGTTGTGGCAGAGTTGCCAAAGACCAACTCCCATTGGTCACTTTTATGTTTTTTTTGTGGTGCTTGGTGTATGCTCGTTACATTTTTGTGACATTTGAATTTGTACTCTGGTGCACGGTTGTGCAGCAGAGTACCAATTCAGATTTCACAATGGTTTACAGGTGTGTGAAAGTTTTCAAAGGCTGTTTTTGCTGTTTTGACCGGACAAAGGTTAAAATGGGGCAACATGGTAAAAAACCCAAACAATCCTTTGCTGGAAAGTTTGGTCCAAGGCGCACATGGGGGTAGGTAAAGAGCCAAAGATCAAGATTTCAAAATTCCTAAAAAATGCAGGACCAACTACAATGAATTGTGGCATCTCAAAAATAGAAGATGGTAAATTAATTCCTTTCAAAAAAACACATTATGTTTAAGTTTTTTTGACTCAAAAAAAAAAAAGAAAAAATGAGGCAATTTTTGGAAATGAAATGATCAAAACAAAAGCATATTTTTAAAATAACGATGAATTCAGAACCATGGTTTTTTTTAGTATCAGTTCAGGTTTGCATGCTTTAAGTTTTCCACTTGAGCTCAACATAACATCACTACATGTCAAGCAACACATGCTATGAAATTACCCATGAGTTCAAACTGAATTCCAGTTGAACATCATGCATTTTACATGTGACTACCTGCAAACACACTTCAAACCACCAGAGGGTATAGAGTTGGGCAATGGCACCCGTCAACGGGTGCCATCAAATCTCCCCTGGTGATAAGTAGTATATTTCCCGTAGAAATACTTTCTCAGCCACAGTAGACAAGTTTTATACTGTTTTGAAACCTTGTGTATTTTCTTTCTCTGTGCCTGAATATGCTTATACTCTGTATTAGCCTATTTACTAGAGTTTTATTCTCATGTTTAATTGTAATTCCTCCGTGGTACTTTGGGAATAGCCAAAGTAACATAAGGAGTAATAATTAAGGGGTACTCTCAGTGGGTAACCCTACCTAAATTTACATGAGGAATCCATTTCTGCAATAATATTTGCTCTGGGCAGGATAGTCCACGAAACTCTCAGTATAGGGAATATGATGGACTTGGTGTCAAAGAGCACTAGGGAATGTATAGACATCAACAACTCCAATCCCATGTCCACCATGCCAGATAATCTCAAGGTGGCCATGAAAAAGTTAGCGAAGGCTTGTGAAAACACATTGGGTGGATCACACGTGTTTAGAGCCCGCTTGGGCACGTGTGTCCAGTACAAGGCTGTGTCTACACCCCAAGCTAACTTTATGTTGACATATGAAGCATCCCCTCAAGAGCAGCAGTCTTCGGTCCAGATACCCTCTAATTTGGCCTTGTGTGGGAGCAGCGCATCCGTAACTTCACCTGTCAACTCCAAGCCTGCTAGAAAAGTCATTAGAAGGCCCCCTAGTTCCAGCGTGAGAGCTTCCGTATCCGTACCAAGCTTGATACCAGAGACCTTAGCTTTCACCTTGACACCAACATTGCAGAGCGTCGTGGGTTCCGCGCATACACCATCCAAACCTCAGGTCACTCCAACCAGGCCTTAGAACTCTGTTGGCAGAAGGGTTGTCAGACGCACCAGTAATGCACCCTTGGCTCCTGAATCTCCGGTCCCGGACTCTCCGGGTGTAGAAGATGGAGCTCAAGGATCAGCCATGAGCAGCTATAGGTCAAACACAAAACCTCTACACATACTGAGCCCTAGTGCTTCTTCTACCCCGGCAAGCAAGGAACCAAACTCATCCAAATCGGGCTACAGGGAGAGTCCTGACCTCCCTGTGGGTACCAGAGCATTGTCTCCAAAACCTCCTGCGGAGTCACCTACCCGGCAAGTTTCATCCCAACACCTCAGCAATTCGCAGAGCGAGAGCGTGAAGGTGAAGTGCTCTAGCGATGAGAGAGACCTGATAAACTTTGTAGCAGATCAGGCTAATGAAGTACACATGTACGTGGTAGCGGACGCCTTGTCAAGTTATCTAGATGAGGGTTCAGCTTGCAACGTGACAAGGGAGGTTTTGCATCTGCTTGAGGGTCTGGGTGACAGCGCTACTGTTGAGACTATATCTAGTGCTATGTCACCCAACTGCCCTCCGAGGCTCAAGTATTTCACTCAGATGCTGCAAGACCTAGACTCATAGTAGGTTAGAATTGTTTTAAAATAAAAATGGAAATGTCAGCTATGAGTACTTCCCTGCACGCATCTTTTGCATAGCCTCCGCGGGTCCAAGCTCTAAAAATTCTCTTATGTAAGACTCTGAGGGACCAGGTTTGAGATCACGTACTTTACGATTGAAGTCGGCATCCCTGGAGGCACAAGTTAGAGGCTCTGGGTCCAATTCTAGAGCCAAGTCTCCCTCTTCTTTAAACTTAGGATACCTGCCTAGCAAGCTGCATTTATTAATATTACAAAATATATTGATGAGTTGAATCAAAGATAGCATTCCTTTGGATAATTGGAAGTATCTCTAGGGCTGAAAATGGGTCTTGACCATAGCTTGTGAACCCCTTGTGATTGTTTAATCCTGTGTTTTTCAGTCCTACTGGATTTTGATGAGGAAAGATTGGCTTACCACAGCAGCAGGGGTGCTTTCCTTCTTGAGTGCATTGGTTGTGAACTTGCTGAACACTCTGGCCAATCTGGAGTGGTCCAAGATGCCTGGGTTAACGTGAATGGACAGCTTCATGCCCTGTTGGTTGTACCAAACAACTGCCAGGGCCACTTTGAGAAGCAAGGGACAGAAGATGAAGAAAGGAAGATAAACAGAACTTGAGTTATCCGCCGTGCCCAACACGGCTTGGGTGTCAACTAAGGAAATGATTTTCCTTGGCTGAAACCTCAAGCAACTTTGCATCAGAGGTCCCTCAAACAATTTAAAATTGGATGAGGGATTACATACCTTGGTTGGGCCAAAACCAAGTTTGCCTTGGATGGCTGCATCCAATATAGACCTGGATGCAGCCATCCGAGTTTAGTTTTCTGGCAGTGGGCTGGCCAAGTACTCCTCTAACCTGCCAATTCCACTACCAGAAAAGCTGGCTCGGATGGTCGCATCCGAGTTTATATTGGATGCGACCATCCAATTCAAACTTGGGCGCCGGGCCACCGAGTGAATCGTTGACCGATTCAAACTCGGTGGCCCTGGCGTTTGGCCACCAAGTTTGAATTGGTTCTTGATTCACTCGGTGGCCCGGCGCCCGAGTTTGAATCGGATGGCTGCATCCAATGTAAACTCGGATGCGACCATCCAAGCCAGCATTGCTGGCAGTGTTCGAGGGGTCAATGCTCCATGTTCAGGTATTTGAGCGTGTCATTTAAGCAACAGTGTGCTATGTACACAGAACTTGTCAAGTCCATCAAAAATCTCCAGTGCTCCTCCTGTCAGTCATTTTCTCAAATCCAACCACTCTTGCAAGCAATTGTCAACATGAACCCATGTCAAATGACTCCTAATTGTAACAATGTGGCCCCTTGTGAAATTTTGAGTAGCAAAGACAGTATGATACTCAAATCAAAGAAAAAGACTGGTGCAACAGTGTCATTAAGGAAGATCGCACCAATGGAACAAGATAATGTGTCAGTCAGAACAGCCCCAGTCCCTGCTATCCAGGACCAACTTGCCATATACTTCAACCCCCTTTGAGAATATTAAAAAGGCAACAGCCAAACATCTTTGGTTCAAAAACCACCAGCGTGCATTTGGAGGCAATCTGCCAGCAACTTGCAACGATGACACTGTGGCCGCATGTGAAATTTCCACTAGTGAAGAAAAAATGATGCTTCAACCAAAGAAACAGACTGGTGTACTTTCTACTTGTTTCGGGATCCACTTTCCTCTCTTTATATCTAGATTTTTTTTATGTATTGTCATTTTTTTCTTTTATTTTCATGTTATTTTATCTCTTTTTATTTCATTTCTTGACTAGTATGCCTTGTCCCTTCTCCTTTCTTGGTCCTGACACAGTCTTCAAGCTGTGGGTTTATTTTCAGTTGCTCTTCTTCTTGTTTCTTTTCATTGTTTTCATTTGTGTCTGAGTTGTATGTAGGGCTAGGATGATATGTGTGTGACAGGCCTCCAGAGACCCAAGTTCCATGCAAACTTGGAGACTGGAGGCCGGAGGATTCCAATCTTATCCAAGGTGGAATCTATCAAAAATTTCCTTTTCCCTTCTTTGATCAACCCCTTATCCCAATCCCTAGCAACCCAAAAATCATCAGAGAATCCCTTCCAACCAACCACACCGCCACCAGGAATCTACCTTCTGGCAAATGAACTCAGAACCAACCCAAAACTTTTAGTTGCCTCATTTAAGTTACCCAAAAGCCTCATCAGGAGCTATCTGAGAGGGCAGTCTACACCGCGGGTGCATACCAACGACATAATTCCACGGTGTCCTTTGTCAAATTGATGTGCGCTGCGCCAGCCACTGTGCATCGGCAATTCGAGGTCCCCAGGCATATTGTCAAGCCACCGTCAAGGGTTGACGGGGCTCCCACGGCTGATTGCTGGACTTCCGCCGGTGTCCCATCGTCCATTTGACTTGCACGGCATATTGCCGTCACATGCGGGGGGCAATAATCCAGGCCCGGCAGGCCATTCTGGCTCTCCGGCTGATTGCCGGATCTCCCAATCACCGATTGCCGGCGGCATTGCTGTACAGGACCATTGCCCTTTCTCACTCGGCACTCTCTGCATGCTCTTGTCAACATATGTATATACAAAGCAGCTCTGTTCATTCCTTGTATCTACGCATGCCGAATTGGACTACCGCGCACAGTCAAACAAAGCAAAAAAAATAAAAATAAAAATTTGATCAGAACCCCAGTGAATACACAATAGGGTAGATGTAGATGCCTAACTACTAACTAGCCTAACAGTGCAAAGAGATAAGAAGAGAAGAGATTGGGAGAAAAGTTAAGGGAGAGGAGGAGAAGAGGGAAGGGGGAGAAGGGGAGAAAAAGTAACAGAGAAGTGGTAGCGATGGTCCTGTGTAACAGGAGCAAGACAGCTTTACATGATGTCTGCGTGATCAACTATATGGGGATCTTCCCCCTCAGTCTCACCTGCCAATGACAAGCAATAGTTTTTGTTTTCCTCATCACTTGGGAGTCAAACCATTTGAGGATTGATGTCTTCAATCATCACCTTGCCCGTGAACAGCTCTCGGTCTTGGCGTTTCAACATCGCTGCAAACGCTTGCTTCCTGTGACCCGTCCATGTTCTGATCTGGCTGAGCTGATCATCAATCAGCTCCCATTGCGATGCTGAGTTGCCAGGCAGGCGGTTGAGAAAGTGATGGGCTGTTATCATCCGTATTAACGTGAGTCAGATCTTGAGTGCAGGGGTCATCATTTGCTTGACTTCTGCGGTGGTTCGCCTTTGATTGCGAGTTCGGAACCCGGCTTGTATGGCAAAGAACAGATCATACAGCTTTGGCACACAACCGCTACCTTGACGGCCCCCGTCCCTTTTGATATTGGTGAGTAGCTGAAGTGGCAATTAGCATGATATATATGATGAGAGACAGTAGAATAACAGGAAACAACACAACTTACCAAGGTGCGCAACAAAGCTTGTTCTTGCTTGAGCAGATTGCGAATGAAGCCAACAACGCTTTCTATGGCTTTGCTGTCTCCCTCATGGAATTTTGGGGGGAGATGTTTGGTTTTGAACTGTTGCTATTGGCTTGTCATCCACCTCTGTGGAGATGACAAACAGTTAGTTCAATCGGCATTGCATGAGGCCGTAGAAATTGACTTACCCTCATGCATGTCAGAGGCGTATAGTTGTAGGGCCGCCTGTCTGGATCTTGGGTCTGAGTGTACGCTTTGTGCTGAGCATCCATCAGGATCTCTCGGATCTGATGGCGGGACCGGGTCTTCCAATTACAGAGGGAGGTGGGTTATTCATTAGCCGCTTGATCATTGACATTGTTCGTAAAAGAGATCTTACCCAAATCACCAAACCATATACATGGTCACGAGCCGATTGGCCTGCTAAGTGTGGGGCAAGCATTTGTTGAATAGACACGTACATGGCCACCTGCACATAGTATCGTTGGTCAACCGGCACCTAGGAGAGGATGAGGAATGATGATGCTAATTCAGTTCCTTGGGCAATGTCATGAGTTGGTCACGGCACTTACATGAACCAAGGAATCAACGAGCGACCTGTTCTCTTGCGTAATCCCTAAGAGTCCATGAATATGGTCAGTGACCTTGATATCGAGAGGCAGAGACTCTGTTGCCTTGTTGCGGGATGTGCTGACATGTGCCTCTTGGGACCCAGCCAAAGGGACTGGGTTCACATTTGGATGTCTGATGGCGGTTCCCTGTGGTACGCCCGGAGAACCTAAATCCTGGTCGTCGTATAGTTTGGGGTAATTACCAAAGTCCAACATATTGATTGGGAGAAATTTGCTGGCACTGGTAGACAAGTCAGTTCCCGCCACATCATTGTCTTCTCGGAGACTGGGCAAGGAGGCGATGTTGGCCTGGCTATGAGCTGTACCCACAATGGGGCTGTAGCAAGCTAGTTCAGCTTGAAAGGTGCTTAGTTAGATTTGATCTCTATGAGGATTCAAGATAGAGAGAGCAAGTGACATACAAGACATCCTGCTTTGGTTACAAATGGCACCTATTTGGGAATTCATTGAGGAGGTGAGTGATCGTTCACAAGTGGTTGCACTTGTTAATCCTGCCCGAGAGAGTTGTTTGCGCAATGGGATCACAAATCCTGTGTTTCGGTAGTTAGGGGTGACATTGTTAGGGCGTATCATGGTTCTTGTAATAGGATTGTAGAAATGAAAAAGTGCTTGGTGTCAATGGGAATGGGGGGATAAATGGGGGGATATGAAATCTTGGAAAGCTAGCCTGGTTACTGAGATCATTTCAGCGGTGAATATACTTTGAATGCAGGAAGTAGGCGCCGTGGTTGGGTCCACGGAAAACATAGTGCGACTATTTATATGTGGGGAGTTGATTGGTGATTTGTGCTTGATCGATAATCCCTAAATCAAATCAATAAAATTTGATATCAGTTCACCTCATCTGCTTCTCCATGGCTCCTTGCAGACAACCTCGTTCCGTGATTGACTGGTCTGGTGAGCTTTATTGGTTCTGCGTGCATAAATATGAGACACAAGGATGCAATATTTAAACAATCTTACTTTTAATTTGTTAGACTTCCGAGTCAAGAACAGCGCTCCTGGGATAAAACCACGATACATTTGCAATCTGTGCGCCGGTCGATCAACTTTGCTTGCGTGGAAACATGTGTAAACGGCAAGACATTGACAGCTGAAGGAGCAGTTGGAGAGGGACAGGGTGATTCAGGCGGCTGTGCAGCTTGGTTGCAGCAAAGCAATCAACACAATGAATTCCAGTCAGTTTGACGTTGGACAGGTCAGTATTGGTTAATTTGACAGCAATGGGAGAGGGGATTATGAAATGGGGACCCACTCTGATCGATATCCGGAAAGTGTTGACTCAATGTTGGTCCGAGAGTTGAACGATCACGGTCAAGCGGATCAGTTATTTATGGATTCCAGGGTCAGCGGCAGCAAAACGTCAAGCAATGGAATAGCTGCAGAGATGCTCTGGGAGGAAATAGAAAGACAGGTCAGCAAAGAGGATCATTTGGAGGGAGAGAATTGGGATATTGTGAAGAGGGGCACAAGGGTGTTGGACCGGCGGAGCGAGTGGTATCCCTTTGCAAGCCGGGAGGCAAGTCATCATTTTTGGGGTCACCAGAGCTGCAGAAGAGGGTTTAGCACTGATACCTGATTTCCGCATGTTCTTCTCAGCATCTGATTGGCTTAATGATCACTGGCCACATGCACAACTTAATGCCACACACCCAATATGACAAAGTGCGGGCACTCTGTGAAGTATTGGAAGTGTATTTACCACACTGGTCAACCTTGTTCAGGTGGAGATATAGAATGAGGGAAATTCTTCACATGAACCTGAGGGAAAGCATCAGTGTCTGGAAAAATAAGTGCTTTTCATTAAGCCTAGAAAATTTACTCATTTTGGTACGCATATTATTCTGATATTGGGCTTGCATTCCAAAGTTTCTGCCCCTGCTTTTGTTTCATACACCTACTGACCTGTAGCTCCTTGTTTGTTATTTATTTTTAGGATTTGGCTAACCCTCAGGTCAATTCCAAGTTGGATTTCTATCCAATAGATCCTCTTGGCCTCAACATCTACAAGTTCTCCCAAAGTAGGAAATGGCGTGAGATGCTCCCTTCAGACATGCGGGTGCAAATGGTATCAATTGGTGGAAAACATTTTTTCATTTATGAACCAACACAGCTGATGAATGGCAGTTTGGTCATCCCAATATTCTTTTACTTGGCCAACGGGGAACTACACTCAAAGTGCATACGGCCCAGATTTTCTGGGGAGGCTATACAAGATAATCTCAAGCTGCTTATACCTCACTTGCTTACATGTGACTCACATCATTTGTTCAGCGTGAAGTGTTCTGATTTCCATCTAATTTACTCTGAAATTACAAGGCATGGTCTTCCAGTTACAGCATTGTTCCGCAATAAAATATGGGGTATGTGCTAACTTCTTGGTTATGGCAATGCCATCATACTTATAGTGCTATATTTGGTATAGTTGACTCCTGTGACTTCCTTCATAACCAAAATTTCCAGAGATTGGTCCACATATTAATAAACAGGTTCCATTCCCAAACCCATGGAGATTAAAAGCAAATGGACGTATCATTTGTCATGTTCCAATCACCTTGTATGCTGATGACACATCTGGAAATTTCTCCAAACAATGGAACAAACACATATCATATTACTACACTCTCTCTGGTCTTCCTCCTTCTGAAACCAATCAACAATACAACTGCCATTTTCTGTCTACTTCAAACTGTGCTGGTGTCCTTGAGTTGGGTGATCAGATAGTGGATGAAATAAAGTATGTCATTGTTCTTGATAATGTTTTAATGGTTCCTTTAAATACTGAACAATCTTTTTAAGTGGTTTGATTACTAATGGCTTTGTGGCATATGATGCAGGGCTCAAGGAGGAGGTTCTGGTCATGACTGGAGTCTTATGCTTTTTGGCTGACTCCCCAATGCATGCAGAGATAACCAATACACCTAACCCAGGTGTTTCCCTGAACCCATGCCAAATATGTCACCTGAAGGTAGATAAACTGGCAGACAAGGCCTCACAGGTTTATGTACGGGAGAATATTAGATTGAACTCACTGGGTGAAAGGGTAAATTTCCCTGATATGTAATACTTCCATAACTTTTCACTGGACTGATTTACATATTTTTTGATCAGGCACAACCTCAATTGCGCAAATGGAGTGAAACAATATCTCAAACACATGACCTCTGTGATATTGCAGTTAAAGAGACTAAGGCTGAATACACCAGAAAAACCAAAGAGTATGGCATACAGGATACTATTAATGATGAATTTGTTTTGCAATGGAAGACCAGAGAAAGTAAAAAAGTGGAAGAGATTACAAAGTTGAAAGCTAGTAATTTTGACAAGCTTTTCAGTCCCTTCTTGCACTTGAAAGGTAGGTTTGATCCAATTTTACTAAGGATCTGAAGGATGTTACAATATCTGATGCATCAAAGTTCCATTCCCCAATGAATGATAGGTTTTGATGGAGCCAGAGACACCCCAGTGGAGGTGTTACATGCTTTCTTGTTGGGTCAAGCCAAATACTTGATACGTGATTTCATGAAAAAGCTGCCGGCTACAAATCACCAAAGGCTAATAGCATCTTGGGACAGCTTCAACACAGATTCTCTTCATCTAGCGCCTCTTTCAGGAGTTTACTTTGTCAAACACTACAAGAGTCTGGTTGGGAAGCACTTCAAGACGGTCCTTCAAATGGCCACATTTGTTTTCTTTCAATTTATGGATGAAGCACAAAGGACATTGTGGATTTCATTGTGCAACCTGGCTCCACTGATATACCAGACTTCAATTCCCATCTTGGAAGACTATTTGGAAGAGCTTGATCAGAAGACAGCAATATTCCTCCATCATGTTGTACTCATGTCAGCAGGGTGGTTTAACAATCCCAAGTTTCACATACTTGATCATTTGCCTCTCTCAATAGGACACTTGGGAACTGAAAGTCTTTTTTCAACAGAAAAATTTGAAAGTTTCAATTCCCTATTGCGAAAAGCCTTGGTTCATTCCAATCACCAGCGACCAGGCCACGATTTGGCTGTCACATTTGCTAATTACAAAACAATGCGTGCAATATTATTTGGATGTTCTCTCTTTAATCATGAACTCAAGGCCTATTTTGAAGCTTTGTCTACTATCTCAGACCTCTTTGAGAAATCAATCATATCTCAATCAATGGGATACAAAGACCCTAATACCCCCATCATTTATCCCTATGAAACCCAAAAGAAACTTCCATCAGAGTGACAAGAATTGGCACCTGCCCATCTGTTGGCACAATTTCCCACCAGGAAAATCCAACCAATTCACTAACTCAAGTTGAATGACAAAAACAAAATTCAGAAGAATTCATTTGTGCTGGTGAGTCATTTTATTAAATCAACTCATGAGGGTATTAGGGAAATGGACATTATCGTGACACAGAATAATACACCCTTTATTGATTGATATGACAGGTTGAATCATCACATGTCGCCAAGGATTACATTGGTTGTGTCAAGATCATATGTTCAATCAGGGGTAGACTCACCACTGATTATGTTGTGGAGGTATTCAAAATGGAAGATCAAAGAATATTGCCATTTTATCAAATGAGGAGCTTTGTCATCACCCCGTTAACAGAATATCCCCATGCTGAAAGTATCAAGACCACATCAAATTTACAACACAATTGCCGCAAAGGACACTGCCACTGGATTTTATCACAGAAGGCGCCAAGAGCAAATCAAGAGGGGACATCAATGGTGTACCATATCCAACATACTGAGCTGAAGAGTTACATACTAAATACAGCATCCTTTCATTCCCCTGTGGAACACCAAAAAATGGCCAATATTCCTACCACTACTCCTACTCCAACCCAGAGACTTGCTGCAGTTGAACTTGGGACATGCAAGTGGAAATCTGAACCCAAAATGGTTGCCAAAAACCCAGATGACAATGATACTTCAGAGTCCGTTTCCATTACAAGCAGGCAAGGGGTTCACAGTAGGAATGTATCAGTAGCATCCAGCAGAGAAGGAAGTGTCAATGATCAGAGGCAAGGGGCTCACAGTAGGAATGTATTAGTAGCATCCAGCAGAGAAGGAAGTATCAATGATCCGCAGATTTCAAACATGAAGAACAGTCAAAAATCAGCTCAAAGGAATACAAATAAAAAACCCAGAAAGCAGACCAAGCAGAAGATAGTGGCTCCAAACCCCTTGAAACCATCTGAGACTGAACCCATACCAAACCAAGAAAGAAACCTTGGATTAACCACTGATAAACAGGCTCACCCAGGTCAAGGGAGCCAAGTGATTTATAGAGCAGTTGTTTCTCCCTCTACAGCTCAAAACTTGGGGCTTCATAACATGCAACCCTTTACAATACAGAATACCTTAACAAACAATCAGTCACAACTACCAAATACATCCAAAAACACACACTCACAAGGATTGGATTTCCAATCCAATAATTACAATGACCCAAAAAAGAAGAGAAATGTTAGATTCAGCACTGAAAAACCAGCAGCTAAACCTCAAGGGAGGCAAGTTATTTATAGACCAGTTGTCTCTCCATCAACAACCCAAAACTTGGGGCTTCATAATTTGAAACCCTTTACATTACAGAATATCTCAACAGGAAACCCTCAATCTCAAGACTTAGAATTTCAACCCAATTATGGGAAACACACAAGTCAGCATATCACACCACCATATCAGGTCCCAACAATATGCAGCAACAAGGGTACCATGGGTCACACAAGTCTACAAGAAAATATTTGCTCAGGAACACATTACAGTAGCCACATACAAACCTTACAGAGGAACAGTAATTCACAACAATGGAATGAATATCCAATATCATCCGCAGCAGCTGCCATTCATACAGAAGAACATCTTATTTACAATTTTCATACACATCAGGCACCCACACGTCTCACTGAGAAAAATATGAATTTGAATGAAAAACAATCCTACCAACAGCACATCATCAACCAACATATGGACATAATGTCAATATCAACAGCAGGTGCTACAATTCATGATTACCAAGAAAATCCCATGAATAAACACACCATTGCTAAGACAAACAATCAAATTGATACTACATATGATATTTATCAACACAAAATATCAAACCAGAAACTGGATGCCAGCACCTCATTTCCCAATATGATTCCAATGCAAGCACAAAGTTCAGTTACTCCAGTGGCAACTCAACACTTCACCAACCCACATATGAACATATCTTCAATATCATCAGCAGGTGCTACAATTCATGATTACAAAGAATCACCCATGAATCCACCACCCATTCCTGGAAAAAACCATGGGATTCATACTACATCTGATATTAATAAACACAGTATATCAAACCAACTCCCAGATGCCAGAACCACATTTCCCAACATCATTCCAATTTCATATCAATCAATATCAGCCCCCCAATTGGCATATCAATCACTCACCAAAGATATGACCCATAAATCAACACTCAAGCCAGCAAACAGCCAAATTGCTTCACTCCCAAAATTCATACAAGAGTATGTGGAAATGCTTTACAATGTTGAAGCAGATGGCCACTGTGGTTTTAGAGCTGCTGCAATATGTCTTGGAATGGGAGAGGAAGGATATATGGAAATAAGGAAGAAGATGATTGAAGAAATTCACAGCCGAAGATGGTTTTACCAAATGGATCCCACCATTGACCATATTGATGATGTGTTGAGAGCACTAACCGTGGCTCATTCAGGACCCTGAAACCAGGAGAAATGGATGTCAATTCCATCAATGGCCTCACCCCTTGCTAATGCATTTGAAACTCCAGTTTTCTTCTTCTCACCTGGCGCTTGTTACACAGCCTTCCCAGACTTCATTTCACCAATCACAATACCACCAATCACAATTGCACTGATGGAAAAACACTTTTATGCTGTAGAACTGAAAAATGCTTATTTGTTCCCAGCACCATTGATAGCAAGGAATTTAATCTTACCACCGTCAAATACAACACAGGCCTGGAGGGAAAAATATCAAGAATTTTTTAGGCTGATGGATAATATTAACCAAGGGGTGATGAATAATATTAACCAATTAGGGGTTGATTGCAATTATATTGACTTATCATGAAATTTGTTTACTACCACCCACAATTATAGGTTTTTAAACATCTGTAACCCATTTGATTTGAATCTTCCTGCACTTCACTTTATTACATTCCTGTTAACTTCTACTCACGTTTCAGCTCTTCATTTACCTCTTTGGATTGAGTGGACCATGATCTTACTCATTGTAAAATTACAGCCTTTCCTTTAACCTCTTTTTACCCTCATAGTCATTCAAGCATATCTAGAAACAAGGAAACAGAGTTATGGTAACGTGTCATAATTGCTGGGTAATGTGTCTTGCAATGGCTGTAACACGGATATAGGCTAGAGAACACATGGTAGGCTGAGTAATTAAAAAAAACAAGCCAACGGAGTCAAAGCAATACTAGTAAAGGATCTGGGATAAAATAGATTGTGAGTTAGTTGGACTCGGAGCTAGCTAAGAATCTTTCATAACGTATTACACCCGCATGTAATAATTGTACAGCTCCAAACGCAAACCCGAGACGTTGCAAGTCAAGCTTAGTCACACCCTGGAACGCCGACCAATGGTGAAACTCGTGGCTATCCAGGAGCTTCCAAATTTTGGGGTTGCGCCGCGGGATCTTGCAGAAAGTGAGGAAATTGGGCATCAACAGGTTGTTTTCATCCAGCAGGGGGATTTGGGTTCCAGTGGCTTTCAAGCTGGGCTCACGAGGCAAGGTGGCAAGTTGGTCCTCCTCCTATGTAGTTTGCGGCCATGTGTCAGTACATACATACATACAGAAGAACATGCATTCTGATATAAGGGAAGGGGGGCTCACCATATCTGATGCGTCTGCCATTGGTTCAGGCAGTGGCCTGGCCATGCAAATATTGAAATGAATCCTTGCCATGCGTGAGGATGCCTGGGCCACGACAAGAAACTTGGGAAAGCCGTTGAAGGACTCCTTGTGGGACAAATGTAATATTTGGTAAAGATCCGGCTGGGGGATATAAATTGCTGAACTAGGTTGAAAGGCTATTACAAAAACTTACGGGTGATTTCTTGGCCTGCCCCTTTATAAATACTATACAACTTGCACAGAATCTCAAAATCAATATAAAGAAAAGGTGTGGCTGATTTCAAGACTAAGTTACTATGTATAGTAATCTTAATCAGACTTAGACCACTACTACAACTCTTGTGGAACTGTTACAACTAATATGATGATGAATAAACACCCAGTGGGGTTACTTATGTGAAATTAAAAATGTATGGCGCTACTCCTTATGATCTACTAACTAGTGAAGAGTTTTATAATGATCTCTTCCTTAACAATCTCTTGATAAGGCACTTCAATCAATACTATCCCTTTATAATGTTGTTACTACTACTCCTACTTTGATATAATGGTGTTAATAAGCTGCTGAAGGAGAACTTATTGGTGGTTGGATGGTGGTTGTACCTCTAATATTGTTACTAATATGCTGATTTGTTGATTGACTCTACTATAAGCTGCTAATGGCAAGCTTGTTGTTGGGTTGATGGTTGTAATACCACTACTAATTTAACTGTTTCACTTGACTAACTCTATCACTAATGACTTACTAATACTGACACTTCAATTATCCTACTGATAGCTCAGGATTGATCTTACTGCCTATGGGTAAAATGCAATGAGGAAAGAGGAATTCTGGGTGGGAGAGGCCCTCCTTTTATATTGAAGAGTGAGGGATTTTTGCCCCAAGGGAAGCTCTTTTCTGCAGTGTGTTCTGCAGGGGATCTACAAACAAACTGAGCCATGGATTCTGATTGGTCAGAACCAGACCGGTCTTAAGCCACATTTTCAAGTAGCTGAACCCTGACCTCTGATTGGTCAGGTTTGGAGTAGTGGCAAACTGAATCCTGCACTCTGATTGGTCAGGGAAGTAGAGCAAAACTTAACTCCTTCCTGTTGGTCAAAGCATTTCTAGACGCTGCTCCCGCTTACTTCAACATTTCTAGACGCTGCTCCCGCTTACTTCAACATCTGTTGGGGTCTATGCCTCTCCTCCCACCTCTTCCCTTCCTTCCTTTTCATTCCTCTCAACAATTATTTCTTCCCGCCAACTTTCTAAAATACTAATCTCCTCCCTTACTCATCCGTATAACCCAATTATAACACCCTGTCCTCCGTTCTATCCCTGGTTGAGACCAAGTCTCCCATCCTCTTTCCTCCTCCCCCTGTCCTCCGTTCCATCCCTGGTTGAGACCAAATCTCCAAACCTCTCTCCTCCTCACCCTGTCCTCCGTTCCATCCCTGTTTGAGACCAAATCTCCAAACCTCTTGCATCCTCTCCCTACAACACCCTGTCCTTTGTTCTATTCCCTGTTGTTCCCATGTCTGTGTCCCCTTCCGCTACACTCCAAACCGTACCTTGCAACAGATCATCTGCCATACAATGCCTCCAAAAATGTGCTTTTGGCATTGTAACACAAACAGATCACCACACCGTCATCCTCATACCCCGAGATCTTCCTCTCTTCAGTGAAGGCCAAGTCCCCGTCAACACGGTCTTGAACCCTGTACGTCCACTCGAGCGCACGGGCTTCTTCGGCCTCCTCAACGATGAGCCACACCGGGAGGTAGCAGACATGGGCACTGAGGTGGCTGCTGACTTGGGCGTTGAATTGATCCGCGGTCAAGCCATCAAGAAAAATTTCCATTGGAGGTATAAACTCTCTTGGAATGAGCTTGTTGTAGGCAATCTTGCCATACTTGAGGTTGCATGGGCGGTGTGAGAACTCCTTTTGGGATGGGTTGGCAGTCCTGTGAGGGGGAAATAACTGAGATAATATTTCAACTATATATAAACTATTATGACTGTTACGGGTGGTTTGAAAGACCTGCCCCTCTAATATACTACGTAAGAGCTAACACAACAAACTTATTTATTTGTTGTGGCTAACTAATGATAGAGGAAAACTGATATGTAGTAGTCTCGTATCAGGCTTAGATCAACTTTCTTCTTCAGCAATATCACCTTTAGTGTGCATGGATCTTTGATATGATGTAGTGGATGAGATAAGATAAGTAAGAATGTGATAGAGTAGAAGTGATCAAGAATAGACTATGAGTTGAATGATAAGAGCTGATGAAATCTTTTTATCTTTTGTAGTTTTGTGTAAGAGGTGATGATGATAAAGTCTTGTGAAAAGAGTAAGTGGAATGTTTTTTATGTCCTTTTATGTTTTCTGTGAATGACTATAGGTGAAACTAATGAAAAGTGGACTATTCAGGATATTTTATGCCCCACTCTCTTAGCCTTTAAGATATAATACCCTTAAGGTATGAAAGCTTCTCAGGCTTCCCCGATTTAGATCACACTTACTATCTTGAGAAAAGATGTAAGTGTTTTACCTTTCCTTCTGTTGTGTGATGGATGTGTTTGAGTGGTTGTGAATGTGAGTGCTTGATGGTTGGGTGTGTGTAGGTGATCCCTTGATGAGATGGGTATCCGTGGCTGGATGATTCTGATGAGGGGGAAGAGGCCCTCCTTTTATATTGAATAGTGAGGTATTTTGCTGGTGTGAAAATCCTTTGAGGCATTTTTGCTAGTGAGGATCTGAACCATGTCTTCTGATTGGTCAGAACCTGATGTCTGAATCCTACGTGATGATTGGTCAGAGCTGAGCCATGCGTCCTTATTGGTCAGAACTTGATGACTGAATTCTTCTTGAGTTTTCCTGTCTGGACCGTGAGCTCTGATTGGTCAGAAATTGATGAGCTAATTCTTCCTGAGACTTCTGCCTGAACAGTGCTTCTTGATTGGCCAGACTTCTATTTCTGAATCCTACGTGTTGATTGGTTGGAACTTGATGGCTCAACCGTACGTGATGATTGGTCAGAGTTGATTATGTAAGACTATGGACTAAAACTATGGACTAATATATGACTATGTGATTGTCCCTGTGCTATGTACTTATAAAACAATGTATAAAGACTATGTATATATAACTATGTATTAAGTGGGACTAGCCCGGAGGTTTGATCAGTGAGTGACTATGGTTTAAGTACCAGTGAGAGTGGAAATATGTAGTGAAATGTCTAGATCTGTGACATCTCTGATGGGATAATTGATCCTTGTGTCATATTTGATACTTTAAACCTAAATAGCACACCACAGCGGTCCATCAAGATTTGTTGGTGGGCGTAGAGGACAAAGTCCAGGTGAACCTGACGTGGGGTGTTGTTGGGGTTGGCTTGTTTGACATGTTGGGCTCTGTCTTGATGATGGGGCCTTTGTGGTTCATGGCAGGCGGGTGGAAGCCTTAATAAGGAAGCGTGATGGGTGTTGAGTGTCGTTGTCCAAGAGAAAATTGAACCAAGGTCACCGATAATTATATTGTCGGTGACCTCAGTTAGATTGGATCCTCGTGACCAGTGGATCTTCAAGAGCAAAGTTTTGCGCTTGAGGTGTTTGGATTGGGTGAAGTGAACTATCCTCTGCCTTTGTGCCTTATACACAGATCAACTTGAGGATCAGCTGCCAAGCATGATTGATCTCCCAAGCGACAGTCATCCCACCGTCAGGCATTGGGCATCCTGACCGCCATGGCGCCATGTTGTCAAGATGACAGCCATGGCGCCATGTTGTCAAGATTCCAGGGTGTCTGAAGGCAATTGGGCCTTGTTGAAGATTTGACGGGCCACCTTGAGGGTCAAAATGACTGTAATTGACCCCACTGTCAAGTCTGGGGCATCCTGACGGCTGTTGGGCCATGTGGTCAAATTGACCCATGTTTTGACAGTAAGCGGTCCCTGTCGATGAATTGACGGAGCCGCCTGTCAGATTTTGCACCCGCGGTGTACAGACACCCCTTACCCTTGCAGCGCTTCCGCCATCCTAGCACCAAGCGGAGCTCCATATTGTCAGAGTTGTCAGAGTCATCAGAGTCATCAGGATCATAAGAGTTGTCAGAGTCTGATGTTTTGGTGGTTTCAACATCCTTCTGAGCATCCACCTTATACAAAGGGTTTACAAAAGCTTTGTTACCCATGAGCTCATGCACTGCTTGATAATGGGGACACAGACTATTGAGTTTCTGCTCAATCGTTTGGATGCCTGTCTGTTGGTCTTCAGGAGTAATTCCAAATCCGGTTGCCAGGGATAGAGTGTGAGTTTTCTTATACTTGTCCTTGTAACTGTGGAAGCAATCTTTCATCTGCCTAGAACTAAGACTGATTTTGCAGGTTGATTGCCATCAGCTCAAATCCATTGATTGTTCCTGTCAGCCCTAGAGATACTACAAAGTATCCAAAGGACTGCATAGTCCTAACTATTATGTAAATATTATTAAAGAAATGAACTTTTTATGCAATATTAAGTAGAGTTCCTCACCAGAGATACCCTTGATTTCATACTCCTTCTCATATTTCATGACATCTCAAATGTAATATCAAAATACATGAAATAATAATCCTACTGTGGACTGTGCCAACCACAAGTTAAATAAAAGAAGTAATTATTCAATTGGTTAGAATATTAAGTAAGATCTGTTCTAACAAGTCACACACTTGTAGAAAGGAATTACTTACCAAGGAAGTAATTCCCACGTACTATTCTGCTTTGAGTTGACACATGATGTAATTGACTATACAATACACCATGTTGTCATGAGGACATAGATTGTACTGTACTTCAACAACTATTAAATTCTCATTACATCATGAGAATATAGATGATTAAGTAAAATCCATGTAAAGCCCCTTCGTAGCACACAAAGGCTGGCCTCTGGAGATATATAAAAAGGGAGGAGTTCTTAGGCTCTTTGTACCTTATCCCTCAGCTTATTCACCCACAATACTTTACCAGTACCACAGTGAATATTCTCCACCTACTTTAGTGTAGAGCTTCCTTCCTCTTATCTTCCTCACCACTGGACTGTTAGTTATACTCTATAAAACCCTCATTTATCACCATTTCTATCATCCTTAAAAGTAGTATCTGCAAGACTCCCACCTCTGGCAAGAGCCAATCAGTTCAAGTGCTTGCCTCCTACTTCCTTCTTACCTAGTTGTAACACCCTGCGTTACGAGAGTGGCAATTTATATTGTTACAAAATCTCCTGTTATTACAGCCATACTCGCAAAGGTTGCGGGTCAGCCTCCCAAAGTTTTCCCAAATTTTCAAGCTCACACTTCAGCCACGGCTGAAGTGTGAGCTGTATTTGGCTGTATGGCCAACATTTCTTCCTACCGCTTCCTCCCCTACTGACCCACCGAGCCCCCCCCCCCCCATCAGATGTGTCAGCTTGCTACTAAGTCAGAGACAACCTGACAAAGTAATTCTAGTATATAAGAATTAATGAAAATACATGAAAAATAAAAACAACATTATTACCATATGTACAAACCCTGAAAATAGTACATATGCTAATAATTGATACCAAATAGACATGAAATAACTATAATAATAAGGAATAATCATCAGGTACCCATAGTAACACATAAAAGTAAGAATAATAATTAGTAATCTTATTTCTACCCACAAACCTTAACAAAGTTCTGGACCCTTAAAAATAAGTTAGAACTAAAATAAATAACCACTTTTTACAGAAAGTGTGAATAACTTCTAAACCTTGAGGATAACTTAGAATATTATGTCATATTCTGAATCCTCATGTAAAATAATGTAGGGTCCCTCACTGGAAGTACCCCCAAATTCCTACTCCTCCACCTTGAACCAATTACTTGCAAGAATTGGCCACACCCACGTGTCACAGATGCACATTACACACGTATGTACTTGATATATATGCATACTGTATGTGAAAGGACCAATTATGGACTTATAATTGAGGTGTTGTGTATAGTCTGAGAGTTAGGCCCAATTGAGGTTTAAACCTCCAACCCCGCGCGTGGATTATATAATCCAATTGGAAATTGGCCAAATGCGTGGAAATAGGCAATTACCTAGTTACCAGGTATGTACAAGCATAACCAGTGTACAGGTAGATTCTACATGATGGATTTGCAAGGTTTAAGTAATAAAAACGTTGAATACCTAAGATTAACACAGCCAGCGTGGCCTTTAAAGATTGGCCATAGCCATTTGTGGCCCATTTCCGTCATCTGTGGCCCATTTCAGATACAATCACACGTCAGTGATGCTATGTACCTTGGTTAAAATGACTAAATAGGTTATTAAGGTCGTGGAAAGCACTTGTGATGCTGAAATAATGACCAGCAGTGCCATTGGGATGAGCCTTGTTAGTGCCAATCTCCCAAATTGGCCACATTGCGCTGGAATTCAGCAACTACAAGCACACAGGCAGGAAAGGTTCTCTACTATGAGTGAAATTAGTATATATAGAGCCCTCTTTCCACGCCAAATGTTGTTAATAATCATCATTTAGTATTACAGTCAATCAGTTACGCCGTGTCCTGTCCTTTTTCAGTTACTCTGCTCTGCTTGCCTGTTTTATTCTTGGTGTTCAGTCTTAAAATCAACCTTCAAAGTGTCCAGCTCCTGCGCAGAAACCTACCAATCTACCCAGCAGCTCTACTTCACACCCCTACGTGGCTTTTTGGCGTAAAAGAAGCAACAGTGAGTACTTCTTTTATCCTTCTGTCCCCATTCTGGTTCCTTAATTGGAAAGCACTTTGGTACCACCTTCTGTTACGCAGAAACCCATTGTTTTCTTAATCAGATACCACCCTGCTTAGCAGATCTCTGATTTAGAGGGCACCTACAAACACCCCTGCGCCAGCAGGCCCCTCTATAAAAAAGAATTATATTCTTTTTATTTCTTTCTTGACTACTTTTCTACGTGAAAATACCCCACTCTACCCATCATTTGCACTCTTATCACCTTGTGTAGCTAAAAGGTACTAGCCCTTGGTATCACAGAGGCTGACAAGATGGATGGCCGCCAGAAAAATCCACCGGCCACATTGCCCACCCACCCAATCCCAGAAAGATTTCGCCAATCCAATTTCAAACGTTTCAAGGTGGGTCTTCCACATTTCTCTCCTCTTTTTCTTTCTTTTTCCACTCACTGACCAACCCGCACTACCTTCTAGCCGCCAAAAAGCCCCCAGTCACGAGCCGCCAAAGAAAACCAGCCAGCAAAATCCCCTGTGCGTGGAGATTGGTCCGCCCACCCAACCAAGTGAGTCTTTTGATAAGCCCACGGTCCCTTGCCATCATACACTCACTGACCCCCAATGTGGAGTTTTCTGTGCAGATCCTGCAATTGGCCAAATGCCGTTTTGCAAGTACGAAAAAGGGGTCAAGGTCATTGTGGTGAGACTCCGCTTGCGTGGAAAAACCCTTGCCAAAATCAACCGCACCATTGGCTTGAAGATATCCAATGATTCTCTTCGCCGGTGGATGACCCTTTACCAGAACACACGCGATGTGGTCCGCAACCCGGCACTATACAAACCACGGGGGCGACCGCTGGCATTCTCAAGAGATGAAGCCAAATTTGTCCTTACGGCACTTGATGAAGATCTGACATTGTATCTTGATGAGATACAGTCTCACATTGAAGCCATGACTGGCACTTGACACCCCCTGGCCACCATTTCCGGCGAGTTGAGGATGCGCCTCAACTTGACAAACAAGTTTGCTCGCACCGTACACCCTGCGCAATCAGAAGACCAAAGGGACGAGTACATGTGTGAGATAGGCCCTTTCCCCTCAAGCTACCTGGTGTTTGTGGGTAAGTGACACGCCATGCCAGCTCTTCAGTTCAGTGATTATCTAGCTAATAATCATGGTTTGGTCCCTGTAAGATGAATGTGCGGTATCGCCGCGGACGCACAGTCGGAACTACGCATGGTCTCGTTGAGGTCGGTGCACCAAAAGGCTTGCTAGACCCCTTCCAAACGCTTCTTGCATCAGTGTCCTCCCCGGTGTGTCACTCGATGGTCTGATGGGTATGATGGCGCATGAGGGCTCAATGCTCCACATTGACGTTGAGCACTTTGTGGAGAATGTTCTGGTGAGTTTTTCCAGCTGCATGTTTGTTGGTTGTCTACTGACACTTGCTCTTTTTTGTCCCAGATCCCCATGATGAATCCTTTCCCAGGGCGCAATAGTATCATTGTTTTGGACAATGCCACTGTCCATCACCGCGGCCGTTTGATGGAGATTGGCGACGCGGCCAATGTACTCCTCATTTATTTGCCTCCTTATTTGCCAGACCTGAACCCAATAGAGAAGGTCTTTTTGGTTCTTAAATCACAGATCAAATGGCACCATCTTTTGACCAGCACTGACAACAATCCTGACATAATCGAAGCGCACATGGAAACAATGGTCACACCTTGCCTCATGAGGAACCTTTTCCTCGGTATAAGTGGTTATTTGTCATGAGAGGATAGACATTTTGTTTTCTTAACCAATCTCATTGCTTGTTTGCTTTTTTAACCTCTTTAATTTTAATTGCTTGTTTGGTTTTTTATCCTCTTTATTTTTATTCCTGGACGTCTGTTGTGCCTCCATTTAACCTCTTGATTTTTAATCCTGGACGTCTGTGACTCCTCTATCTTAATTGAACAAACACAATTTAATTCTACTTTCAATTTTCTTGATATTTATGCAAGCAAGCGCTTGGATTGGATCTGTTTACTTCAGAGGGGCAGGCACAAACTACATCTCACAAGGCCTATTTGCTCTGCATCATGAGTAAGGATGTGTGCGTATGTAACGCTTTGGTTGAATTTCTCATAAAAAGTAGGTCCGTTCATGCCCAGATGCAGGAAATGACAATAGCAAAGAAATAAAAAGGCCAATTTGCCCAAAAGAAAACAAAGCCAGTGTGACTCGCATAAAAGTGTATTGCGTAACAATTAAGGAAAAAGTTGAAAAAAGGGATTCACCAAATAATTCTAGCAATCAGAAAGTGGAGAAAATCTCGGTTACACTTCATAGGAGTACGAGTAGCCATGCTGCACATGGGTATACTCTAGAGCACGGGCTTCTGCCATCATTCTGCGGGCTATTGGGAGTGGAAACAGATACCGCATATCCATAAGCACTTGAATCGTAGTTGTTCAAAAAGAATCCCAATGCCCAATGCAGTTCAGTGAGAGAAGGCCGCGCGCATTCATGTCATCCAAGGAGAAGTTGCATCGCTTGAGGAATCCCTCCAAAGTCAGCTCGCGGCCCTCTTTGGTAAGCGGGGCCTTTGGTAACGCATCCAATGGCAGGCTAGAATTCACACGCAAGCTGGTGGGTGCTAGGCTTGAGTTCAATCGATCTTCGTCGCCAAAATATTTGTTAGTTGCTTGGTCCGAAGTCCTGGTCAAACTAACATGGGACACAGGTTGTTTGCGAGTTGGGGAGGGTGAGGCTCCCCGCTTTCGCTCAACGCTCAGACAGCTGAACTCGTTGTGTACCCCATCTCCGGCTGGGCTACAAGCAGCCTTGCGCACAGGCAAGCGATGCACCCCGAGCTGTGCAGCTAAACCAGGCATTTCCACGTCAGAGGTGTGTGGGGGGCTTGCTACGGTTTGCTGACAGCTGGCTTGGGGGCTTGCAACGGTTTGCTGACGGCTGGCCACACGCTGACAAGGCGGCGGCGCGGATTCGGAGCCGGTGGTTGAGAGCTTGTCATCTGATAGCTCCAATGGGTTGGTGGCATGGCCTGCCTTGGGGGAGGTTGTGGTAGCTTCCTCTTCATCATCAAAGTTAAGCGGGGGTGGGAGGGCGAGGTCTTCTTCATCCTGTGGCTCAGAGGAGTGATTGCTGTCCGGCAAGCTCTCACTAGGGGCGGTTGGGGTCTTCTTTGCTGCTGCAGCACGTCTGCGTGCCTCAGCCTCAACTGCTTTGATGGACCGGGGAGCCATGACACGACCGTTGGGTAATATTTGCATTGGAGTGAATACTTGTTTGCGCCGCTTGGAATCATCTTTGGGGTCCTTGGGTCCTTGGCCATTGGATTTCTCTCTGCTCTTGGGTGACTTTGAAGCTCCGCCTTTGGTTGACTTTGAAACTCCGCCTTTGGTCAACTTTGAGGTGCCTGCTTGAGAGCGTGAATCCAACGTTGCTGCAACAACCCCCTTATTGAGACCTAGCACTACTGGCTCCAAGACAAACTCGTCGGTTATTGGGGGGTTGTCGAGGTCAATCCCTGGATCTCCGTCCATGATACCTCTAGCCCAGAGCCACAGACAAGTTGGAGTGAGCCGCATTGACCTGGAGGCATCTTTTGGGTCTTGTATCCTCAAGCATTCGGCAGTACAGTCATACGTTTCAAGGACCCAATTCGTGATCCGTTTAGGGGCCGTTTGGCGCGCGGGCTGTATCTTGCGAGTATCTCGCGGGCCCCCGCAAAACTCGAGATACTGGCAAGATATTGTATCTTGTTTCAGGAGATACTGGCAAAACCAAAAGTTGGTGTTTGGTAGCCTGAATATCTCGTTTTTCTTTGAGATACTATCTGCGGGGCTCCTGCCAGTTATGACCAACCCGAGATACAGCAAAATTGCTGTATCTCAATTGCAGATAGTATCTCAGTCTGGCCTTGCACAGCCCCACTCATCTCACCCATTGCTCACCTCTATCCACCCAATGACCAATACTGACCATCATAATCCACATGTACCTCTCCCAATGACCAATATTGGTCATTGGGAGAGGTACATCGAGTTCCTTTGACTGCACCAGTCATTGAGAGAGGTATAGATCTCTACCAATGACTAGCAAGGACTAGCACCATTCATCAAGGGACTTCACTTTCCCTTGATGACCAACACTGGCCATTTGGAGAGGGAACATCTAGAAAAGCTCATCAATTGAGCCTACATCATGCATCTCCCGATGATTGAGACCGTTTCTGACTGTTCATTGGAAGAGGTCAATCCCCACCAAGTGGTTTGACCGGCCATTGATGGAGTTCAAGTGTGCTCCTGATGACCAATACAGTCATTGGGAGAGTCTACACTCTCCCAATGACCGATATTGGTCATCAAGAGAGTCTACACTCCCTTGATGACCAATATCGGTCATTGAGAGAGTGTTCACTCTCTAATGACCAATATTGGTCATCATATCATTCATCAGAGAGTGAACACCCTCTCAATGACAAATATCGGTCATTGAGAGTGTTCACTCTCCAATGACCGATATTGGTCATTGAGAGAGTGTTCACTCTCCAATGCCCAATAGAGAGAGTGTTCACTCTCCAATGACCAATATCGGTCATTGAGAGAGTCTACACTCCCTTGATGACCGATATTGGTCATTGAGGGAGTGTTCACTCTCCAATGACCGATATTGGTCATTGAGAGAGTCTGCACTCCCTTGATGACCAATATCGGTCATTGAGGGAGTGTTCACTCTCCAATTACTGATATTGGTCATTGAGATAGTCTGCACTCCCTTGATGACCAATATCGGTCATTGAGGGAGTGTTCACTCTCCAATGACCGATATGGGTCATTGAGAGAGTGTTCACTCTCCCCATGATCAATATTGGTCACTGGGAGAGTGTAGACTCTCCCAATGACCATATCGCTCCTGAAGGCAGCTTTTATGTGGCCAATATTAGCGGTTGGGAGGTACATGTGACTATCTCAACGGCTGGTACCATTCTGAACAAAGTGATCATCCTCCCAATGGTCCTTACAGGTCATTGGGAGGGTGTTGATTGAGGGCTTGTGATGCTCAGACAAACACTCCAGTATCTGTATCTGGAGCCGAGTGTCTCCAGTGCTACAGATAGTGGTCATGTTTGGCTGCGCGGTATCTGCAATCTTGGATTCCTTGAGATAATATCTGCCCATGGGCAGATAGTTTTCTGTGACATACAATATCTTGACCTTGCACGCGCCGAACGGGCCCTTAGCTGTCTCCACGCGGATGCTCAAGGAAACATTGGCCTTAGGCTGCCAGGAAGCAATCAGGACAAATTGCCCAACACGTCAATCACCAGCGTGAGAAACATAATCTGGATGGAACTAGCAGCAAACTTATGTTGTGAGCCAGTCGGGTTGCTTGCCTTTCCAATGCAAGACGGTCTTCCTCGGGACCATACGTGAGTGCTAGATTCTTGGCCGCGCTTTTCTCCTGTCAAAGAACAGACGAATAACTGATCAGTAACAAGGACACACAAGAATAAAACGTCAAGAGAGAAGGAACCCTACCATTTGAAGTTTTTTTGCAAGGGCACCAGGATCCTCCATCACAAGCTTGATGGTGCACTTGCTCGTCGGGCTGGAGGACACCGCCTCAATAAATTCTTCGAATCTGTCTTCATCAGAGACATACGTGTGACTCTTGATGCCAAAGACCTGGTGGTGCGTGACAATGCACTTATACTGGAGCTTGTTGTCCTTTTTGAGTGCGGTGAGGTATTCGCCAAAGTGCTGTTTTGGTTTTGATTCGTCCAGTTTCCGGATCAATGCCTCCTTGAAGCTATGCCAATTCCAACCAACCATTCCAGTCTTCCATGTGACATCCTCTTTGGGGACTGACTTCACCCAGTCCTTGCTAGCCGGCGGGGCTTGATTTGAATGCGCTTTTGACAGCTCATTGGTGACCAAACGGATGTAGAATACGTAATCCAGGTGGAGCACGCGTGCAGAGGATGGCTCAGGTGAGGGCATGATGGCCCTGTGATTGCTTTTCAAAGACGCTGGAGGAGTGGCGGCAGGGGGAGCTGATGGTGGGCCGCTCTGGGGCTGGGCAGCTGGCGGTCTGGGGTGGTTTGCGTGGGAGCCTGCCGCTGGAGGCCCATGACCGCCAGGAGGATGAGGAGTGGGATTGTTGAGGTGACGACAATCAACCCATTCTTTTAGGTGGGCGTGGGTGGCCATTTGAAAGCGGGGGTCATTGTAGAAAAGCTGAAACCCCCAAGGGTCCTGACCCATCATTTGGAAATTAGGTGGACCCATTTGCGACGTGTTTAACTGGCCGGTGTTCATGTTCCCAAGGCCAGCATTGAAGTTCCCGTGGCCAGTATTGATGTTTCCGTGGCCAGTATTCATGTTGCCGTGGCCGGTATTCATGTTGACGTGGCAATTATTCATGTTGCCAGTTACTGGGTCTTTGTAGAACAGCTGGCATGACTGATTGTTCGAACCCAGCGTTTGGGAAGGCCCCAACCACGACTCTTGGGACCCATCTGGTGCGTTGGGAAACAGTAGGGGCAGGAGTTCGGAATGAAATGGACTGTTTCCTTGAGGTTGCATGGTTACTTGGGCAGAAAGAAACTTAGGGTCAGTGAATTGGAAAATGCATGCAAGAACGTGAAGGATGAAAATGAGGACTCACTAGCAAGCTAGAATAAAATTCCAATGGGGATTTGTTGCTGTTGCTGGGGGCTTTTTGGCGGCTGGAAGGTAGTGCAGGTCGGTCAGTGAGTGGAAAAAGAAAGAACAACAGGAGAGAAATGTGGAACACCCACCTTGAAATGTTTGAAATTGGATTGGCAAAATCTTTCTGGGATTGGGTGGGTGGGCGATGTGGCCGGTGGATTTTTCTGGCAGCCATCCATCTGATGGGGGGGGGGCTTGGTGGGTCGGTAGGGGAGGAAGCAGTAGGAAGAAATGTTGGCCATACAGCCAAATACAGCTCACACTTCAGCCGTGGCTGAAGTGTGAGCTTGAAAATTTGGGAAAACTTTGGGAAGCCAACCCGCAACCTTTGCAAGAATGGCTGTACTTTTGTATAACAAAGGTATTAATTATAAAGGAGTGTGGGCTTAACCTCTGATTCAGAGGGTGAATTGAAAGTAATTTCATTCTTAAATAGCCTATCAGCACAGTGATAGTACCTCTATTTATATTCATAAACAGAGTGTTTCATACACAAAGCTGACAAGTTTGATTGGGTGAGATTAAGTTCAGGACTTTGAGATGCACTTTCAAATTCAGAGCAGATCATGGATTTCTCAAATTTGTAGCAGAAAACCAACCTTGGTTGGCTAAATAGTCCCAAATACCAAATGGGATATAGAATTTTTGTCACATCAATTATAGATGTTGTACACAAACTTTATTAGCTAATTGATATCAATACTTTCCTCCCATTCTTCTAAGTTGAGGCCTGGAGTCTTCTTGATGAGAACTGCTTCAATGGTGTATTTAAATTCAAATGTTTCATGTCTCCTTGTTTCCTGGGGCTTTGGATTGTACAGATAACCCAAAAAAAACAAGTTCATAAATGAACATTGGTTTGAGAGAAAAATATTCTGAAAAAGGAAGTTCAACTGACAGTTGCTTGATGTAGATAACCCAAAACTATTATCCTATCACTTAATAGTGGGAGATAGTTTGACAATGAATGATCTTCCATTGGTATGGCACAGTCAACCAACACATTTGATGAGTTGGATTTCAATACAATGCTTGATCCCATATCTGATCTATCAACAACACTTGTTTACTCATTCAATTATCAATACTTCATCATCCATAGGAATTTGGGGCAATCAAGATGTAAATTAGTTAACCTGAACTCACATCCCTGCTGTCCTGATCTTGAGATTGAGATCCAAATCACCCAATCCCCTAATTGAGCGTAACAAGCCTGGGGAAGGAACATTGGCCATAATCTAGCAAAAAATAACTGTCAGCCTTGCATTTTCAAAATGTATGAAATCTTCAACCAGACACATTCTGTTGTGGAAGAAGTACAGGATACTGCTGTTGTTTCCATCACTTTTGTGGGATATATGTCTCATGTTTGGGAGCTTACATACATCCCATTTGATTTATAAAGACAATCAATGCATGCACAATAGAAACACCATACAAACCTTTAATATAACTTAGAGGCTGTTTTGTCTTATGTTATTTAGGGTTTACACACTTGTATCTGACTTCACTAAAGTACAACAAGAACAAAAAATATGGATGGAAGAGGTGAAGTATGGTAAATCCTGATTGAATACTCTTTGGGGCTCAAAATGGGATTCAAAATGGTCATGAAGTAAAGTCTTGCTTAACAAAAACTAGGGGATAAGGCGGCTGCGCCGCCCGCCACCCTAAGACCCTTAGGTTTGCCCCATAACCAACAATTTCACCCTCCAATCCCACAAAAATTTGATCATGTCTCCAAACCCAGCCCCACCTGATCCCCTCCTAAGTCCATGCACCACTCACATGTTTGATGGAGCCAGGTTGCTCTGCAATTCACCCATTCACTTCAACCCCCTCCTTTGCCATGATCACCCACCCCCATAACTCTTCCCTTGGCCAAACTCAGGACACATAGTTTGTGAACCAGGTGCTCTCCAAATGGTCTGGGCCAGAACCAGTCCACACAGGTCCACACTCCTGTGCAAAAAGAAAGTTTTATTGTTGCCACCCAATATTTTTGATATCAAAAGAGGATCAAAGGTGATGGTTTCTGAGGGCACTGGGATGGAGGCACCAATATCTTGCTGGTACTTTTGATGGAAGTGGCAGTAAAGATACATTCTGAAGCTTTTGAAGTCAATTGACAACATCAAATATGTTGCAGACTCATTTGAGCTTGGTTCTGGACTGTCTTGTTGGTCATTTTGTTTTGTCCAAAAGGATTCATGGAAAAGTTGGAGTGGATGATCTCAGCGGAGTCTGCTCAATGCTAGTGCCATCCTAGCCTAAAAACAAGCGCCCAGATCAAACTACATCCATCTCATCCATCATTCTTTGCATCTCTCAACATGCTGCTAAACAGGCATGTCAACACAACATCTGACTTCTTGCTAAGCTGGTACCAGCCCAGCAGGCAGGTCTACCTGCTTGCTGAGCTGGTACCAGCCCAGCAAGCAGGGTGACCTGCACACTGAGCTGGAACCAGCCCAGCAGGCAGGTTGACCTGCTTGCCGAGCTGGAACCAGTGAGTATTGGTCTGAACTGGAGTTGGTCAGAAATACTGCTGGGCACAGGAGGCTGATGACAGACTTGACGTTGATTGTTTGTTAATCAGCTGGGGGAAATGTGTTGCTAGGGTAAACGCATGGGTTTTGCCAAATGTCCCAATCTGGTTGGATTGTGGAAGAAAAAAATACTTTTTTTGAAGTGGTTAATTATGGTGGCAGTCAAAGACCCAAATGGGTGGAGTGGGCCTTGGGTGGGGTAGTTTTGCCTGGACAGAATTTCAAGCTTGTGATGTGGGGGGTCCCTATGACAAGTGAAGCAACCAGGTTAGTACTACGCGGTGGTTACAGGAATGACAAGTTTTCTGTGTGGTGTAGGTGAAAGCACTGTGGTGAGGGTACAGGCCTTACTGAATGGCATGGCCTTTCAAACAAATGGATGAAGTTGAACAAGTTTGCTGATGCATCAGGCATAAAGGAGATCCTCCCTCCAGGTCTTCACCCCAGGTTCCGCCCATTATTTGTTGCTTGTGCACAAAGGGGTGGCCTCAGGTGACCCCCTTTTCCTGTTAACGCATAGTTGGGCCTGATCCAAAATGAAAATTTGCTGATGCAAGCATTAATGGAAATAAAGAAAAAATCAAATTGTGCAAAGGCAATGCAAAAGGTGTAAATACACAAGTCAAAAAGTCACAGGCCAAACCCATGATCCAGTTTTTTCCAAAAGTGTGGCTTTAATAAACTGGGATCCCTCAATCATAAAGGATTTCAAGGAACTAGGGTTTTCATTCCAATGATCAGAATCATTCTACTATCTAGGGTGAAATGCAACAACAGTCTTTTCTTTCTATCTACAATGGATAACAAGATATAAGTGGGAGGGGAAGATAATTAATTATTACCTAGTGGTAGGGAATGTCCTTGCTGTCTAGGCTATGTGGGGCTATGAGTGGAAATGGGGAATGGGAACAAGCCAATCTGTTAGATGCTCTTGACTATTTACTACACAGGTAATCTTGTTAGCTCCTCATGATCGTTTAGATCTTTGTTGCTTCTTGTTCATGGTATATTTATTTTGTTAATCTTACTTTATCTGGCAAATTTTCTTTGCTCTTCTTTGGCTCTACGCTGTTGGAGAATTGTTTTCTCTGTGCTTGTTGCTGCTGTAAAAATTTTGCCATCAGTTGTGATTGATCCAAGAGCATAACTGTTGTCCAGATAATTATTGAGACTGTACTCACTTGTTCATTGTATGATCAATACAAGTGAACAGGTCTGCACAATGCAAGAGGAGATTCTTTTGGCTAGAGGTCTGAGAGTGAAAAGGAGAAAACAGAAAGATCCTGGTGAGTTTCTTTTATCTTTGCAAGCCTCTAGTCATTTTATGTCTTTTGCTCACTGGCGTTCCTTGTGAGATTCCTCCTGTTTTTGGAGAACTGGCAGAAAATCTGGCTCAAATTGCTGCATCCAAGTTTATAATATTGGATGTGGCCATCCAATTCAAACTTGGGTGTGTGCAACCAACTGAATCAGTGGCTGATTTGGACTCAGTGGCCAAATTCTTGGTCTGCTGCATTTGAATTGGTCAGCAATTCACTCGGTGGTGCACGCCTGAGTTTGAATTGAATGGCTGCATCCAATATAAACTTGGATGTGGCCATCCAAGCCAGATTTTCTGGCAGTGGAGTCTTTTGGACATCTTTTTCTTTCCACAATTCTCATCATTGTTGTCATCTGTGAACAGTGGACATGAGAGCTTGAGTGCCAGCCAATTTTTCCAATTTATTTGTGACACAGGTTATGTGTGACTTACATTTGTTAGAGCATCTTCACCCGCGTGGGTAGATTGCAAGTGCAAAACTCACCCAATGCATCCCAAACTTGGAAATTTTGGGAATGCATTGGCATTTTTTCCCACCGCAGGGAGTGTAACACGGGGTGCAGCTTCTTCTACAGGCCATCCAACATTCCTTCCAAAATTCATACAACAATACCACACCCTCAAAAAAGGACTTTTTTTGGCACAATGGTCAAACAAAAACTGATTGACAATCTCCTCAATTCTCAGTCAACATCTCTTTCAACATCCAGAAATAACCAACTGATCATGATGGAAACAGCTCTTTTATTGATGGAGGAGACTGATTCAAGACAAGATCAACCAAAGCATGGAGGCACATCACCAGGAAGATCGGCCAAACTACCACAGAACTTTGCATCTGGGTTCCAGCAGCTTTACTGCAATTACTTCTCCAAATCACCTGTGTACGGGGCTTACTTATTTTGCCGTTGATTTCGGATGCACAGGCCCTTGTTTTTGTGAATTGTGAAAGATTTTGAAGCTCATGAAAAATACTTTGTCCAGAAGAAGGACGCACTACGTTGCCCTGGCTTGCATCCAATCCAGAAGATCACATCTGCTATCCAAATGTTAGCCTACGGTGCGGCAGCCAACGCAAATGATGAATACCTGCACATTGGTGAAAGTACTGCTCACAAAAGTCTAACTTGATTTTGAGATGCTGTGATTGCAATCTACAGAAATGAGTACCTACGCCATCCAAACAAAGATGATCTCAAACAAATCCTAGGCATCAATGAAAAACGTGGCTTCCCTGGAATGCTTGGGTCCTTAGACTGCATCCATTGGGCCTGGAAGAACTGCCCAGCTGCATGGAAAGGACAGTTCCAAGGCAAGGAAAAAGTGAGTGTGTCTGCCATTTTGAATATACGCTGGTTTGCTGATTGATTTCTCAAACAGGAAGCTACTGTGATCCTCGAGGCCGTTGTCTCACATGACTTGTTGTTTTGGCATTGTTTCTTTGGTGTCCCAGGGTCCCATAACGATATCAACTTCCTAGATTTCTCTCCCCTTTTCACCAATCTACTAAATGGAATATCACCAAAGTGTGAATATACAATCAATGGCAATTGATACAACCAAGGATACTATCTAGCTGATGGAATTTATCCCAATTACTCTACTATTGTCAAGACCCTCTCCCAGCCAGAAGGGCTTGATCATAAGGCAAGTGATCCTTTCTTCTGGAATTCCACATTAACCATAAATTATATAAATTCTGTTCTGTCTAGCATTTTGGAAAAATGCAAGAGGCATTGCGGAAGGATGTAGAGCGAGTGTTTGGAGTACTCCAGGCTTGCTTTTCTATTGTTTCTCAACCTGCTCAATCTTGGAAAAAGCTCAATCTGCACAACGTTATGAAAATTTGTGTCATCCTCCACAACATGATTGTGGAGGATGAGCAAGAATCTCCAGAGGATTTTGAGTTTGATCACTCTCCTGTACCAGCAATTGTGCCTGAGAGGTCTCAATCAGCGGACTTCTCAGCTTTTGTTCAGAATGTTCTGAACATCCAAGACAAAGTGGCTCATCATCAACTCAGAAACAATCTGATCAAACATTTGTGGGAGCTCAAGGGTTGCGCACATGAATAACTTGAAATTTTTATTTACTGTTCATAAGCTAGTGAAGAAGGAAACATGGCAATAAAAACATTCATAGGCGTGAAAAGGAGAGTACCAGGAGATTGGAAAACCAAGAGCAAGCGAAAAAAAAGTTAATCAGAAAACAGAGCAAAGAAACAAAAAACAAACCAAGCAGCAAAAAAAAGGATATTCCAATCAACAGTGGGCAGATATGTTCTCCAAATGGAGAACTATGCCTGTAACGTAACTTTTTATGTTACGTTACTTGCTAGTTACAGATATTGTGTCTACTGAAACGCTTGGACAACTCGTTTGGCAGCCCATCTGCTAATTACATATTTTTTTTGGGGGGGGGGGGTTTCCAAAAGGTTTTTGCCAGAGTGTCGTGAGATATTTCTTTTTCCTTGTGTGGACCCATGCTTTCTTTTGTGAGACTCCAAACTATCCTATCAAAACCTTATCCCTACACATCCTATCAGAACCTTATCCAATCCTCCGATTGGAGCCTTATCCCATCCACTGTGTCGGAAGCTCATTCCCTCCTCCGACATCCCCTTCCACTCATCCCCACCATTCTCAGCCTGCATGCCGGCATTCCTGCTCCCCATTCATCAATTACGGTTCAATCATTGCCGCATGGATCCTCCATCTTTAACCAGATCCACGCCAACATCCAAAGTATCCTCCATCTCCAAATCACTCACTCAGCGGCTCAAACAACACATCCATGCATGATCATAACGAATACTTGACCAGACCATTCCGGAGAATCCAAATCATGCACAACAAAGCTCAAGCAGGGGAGTATTCCAAATGGATCAGCCTGTTTGATTGGACATCTGGTGAGTACAAACCACTGGTCATCTTTCCTTTGAACTCCAATACTTAAACAAGACCTGCTTTGTGTTTTGAATCCAGTCCAGCATCTTCATCCCGCACTTCGCTGCCTCAGCCGTTTTATGCATTTGGACCACTCAACACCCACTTCTGCCAGCTTGATAACACTTGACTCAGTGTCTTCCAATTCTGGTGTATCCTTCAGTCCTAGCTTCACATCAGCATCCTTGGATTACAGTCTATCTTCCAATTACAGCTTCTCTTCCGATTACAGCTTCTCTTCTGATTACAACTTCTCTTCCAATTACAGCTTCTCTTCCAATTACAGTCTATCTCCCACTCCTGTATTTGGTGTTTCCCCTTCCAATTCCCACCTCTCCGCCATGACTTACAAAGAGATCTTGCCTGAAACCGGATTGCCACCTTATGTGCTTCCAATGATCAATCTTGCCGCAAATGGCCACCGCAATCCTACTCCAGAAATCCCATCAACCCTTCTGTCCAAAGGTGTCAGGGTTGTTGTCCCTCGTCTTCCTTTACTTTTTCAGTGTTCTATCAACTTCACCATCTACATCGCAGAGAAAACTAAGCAAAACACCACCAATTGGGTTCCACTCAAACCAAATTCTGACCTCTCTGTAACGTTTAATATCCATCAAAATCCTAGTTTTGACGCCTTCAGAAAACTTATTGCTGATCACTGCAACTCCGAATACAACTCAATTGGCAAGATAATTGAAGATGCCACCACCACCGTACCAGCAACAATCACTTGGGACGCCTTCATCCTCAAAAACAAGAAATTCCCGAAAAATTCTCCTCTTCCTCTTTTCGACGACACCTCATTCAACGAATGGATCCAGGAAATCAACTCCTCTAAGCTCACCAAAGGAGGAGTTTTGCTTTGGATGGATAACCCTCGAAACGCCAAGACCCGTGCTCGGAAGGAGGACTTGCTGGCCAGGACTCTCAAGCGCAAGGAAGCTCGTGACAACGCTCCGAAAAGAATGTCCATGAGGGCCATGGGTGATAGCAAAGCGGTTAGTAGCACCCTTTCTCTGTTTTCTGATCCTTCATCAAACAACTGTACTCATTCTGATGCCCTTTGGTTCCGACTTCCATTTTTTTGTTATAGGAGCAGGAACCCTCAAGTAATGTTGAATTCCAGGATCTCAATGTCTATGGCGACCAAATTCTTGGCAATTATGGTATGAACGCCGAATACAACCAATTCCATCCCGTCTATCTCCATCCAACGAATAGCGAGCTATAATTCCCTCTCACCTCTGGAAATGTAGAGAAGTGGGCCAAGGCATTGGTCAGTCTTTTCTCTCTCCTTCCTTGTCACTGCAATAAAGCTAAAACAGACCCTGAATCATTGAATTCATTGTGCAGAGATCTCGCATCCCTGGAGTTAGCCTGATTGCCCCTCCGAACTCAATCAAATTTGAGACACGACCGAAGGAACCGCCTACCAATCAGCCCTCTCCCCCATCTTCGGTTCATGTTGCTAACCCTGATGCTCTTGCCAATTACTTGGTGTTCATCAGCATCAATGCAAACAAACGCAAGGGGATATTGAATGTCCTCCTTCAGAACGACATCAATCATTATCAGATGTTCAGCGACTTATCCGTTTCCGAGTTATCCAACCTCGGATTCAGTGTAGGTGTTATCTCCAAGCTTCGCACCAACGTTGGTAAATACAAAAACCACCTTGCAACAGCCGAATGACGTCTTGGTCCTTGGTCTTTTTCTGCTCGCTGTCTTATGGTTCTCAACTTCTCTGTCTGCTGTCTCACTACTCTCTTTCTTATGTGGTTATTGCGCTGTCCCCTCTTGTCTATGGTCATTGGTCTGTTCTGTCCCGGTCACAGTCATTAGTCTGCTCTCTGTTGTGTGCTCTATAAGCTATGGGTCTGCTCTCTCTCGGGGCTTGATGGCGGCACGCCCAAAGGGCGTGCGCACGCCCCCCCAAACGCCTAAAAAAAGGCGTGCGGGGGCTGCACGCCTTCCCACACAGGCGTGCAAACCCCCGCACGCCCTCCCCCGCATGCCGCACGCCTACAAATGGCGTGAGGACGGCCGGCTTGGCGTGCGGCCCCGCCGGACAGGCGTGCTGGCCATGCACGCCTGTCTGGAGGGCATGCAGGCCTTGCACGCCCTCCGGACAGGCGTGCACGGCTGGCACGCCTGTCCTGCCAGGCTCACGTAAGCCTCTTGAATTGAGAGGCTTACGTGAGCCCCTTGGTGCCCTTATAAGGGTACCAAGTGGTACCCTTATAAGGGTACCAAGTGGTACCCTTATAAGGGTACCAAGTGGTACCCTTATAAGGGTACCAAGTGGTACCCTTATAAGGGTACCAAGTGGTACCCTTATAAGGGTACCAAGTGGTACCCTTATAAGGGTACCAAGTGGTACCCTTATAAGGGTACCAAGTGGTACCCTTATAAGGGTACCAAGTGGTACCCTTATAAGGGTACCAAGTGGTACCCTTATAAGGGTACCAAGTGGTACCCTTATAAGGGTACCAAGTGGTACCCTTATAAGGGTACCAAGTGGTACCCTTATAAGGGTACCAAGTGGTACCCTTATAAGGGTACCACTCTGTACCCTTACAAGGGTACCAAACGGTACCCTTATAAGGGTACCGAGTGGTACCCTTATAAGGGTACCGTTTGGTACCCTATAAGGGTACCAAGTGGTACCCTTATAAGGGTACCGTTTGGTACCCTATAAGGGTACCGAGTGGTACCCTTATAAGGGTACCGTTTGGTACCCTTATAAGGGTACCGTTTGGTACCCTTATAAGGGTACCAAGTGGTACCCTTATAAGGGTACCATTTGGTACCCTTATAAGGGTACCGTTTGGTACCCTTATAAGGGTACCGTTTGGTACCGTTTGGTACCCTTATAAGGGTACCGTTTGGTACCCTTATAAGGGTACCGTTTGGTACCCTTAACCAAACGGTACCCTTATAGGGTACCAAACGGTACCCTTATAAGGGTACCGTTTGGTACCCTTATAAGGGTACCGTTTGGTACCCTTATAAGGGTACCGTTCGGTACCCTTATAAGGGTACCACTTGGTACCCTTATAAGGGCACCAAGGGGCTCACGTAAGCCTCTTGATTCGAGAGGCTTACGTGAGCCTGGCAGGACAGGCGTGCCAGCCGTGCACGCCTGTCCGGAGGGCGTGCAAGGCCTGCACGCCCTCCAGACAGGCAGGCATGGCCAGCACGCCCGTCCGGCGGGGCCGCATGCCAAGCCGGCCGTCCTCACGCCATTTGTAGGCATGCAAACGGCGTGCGGCATGCAGGGGAGGGCGTGCGGGGGTTTGCACGCCTGGTTGAGAAGGCGTGCAGCCCCCGCACGCCTTTTTTTTAGGCGTTTGGGGGGGCGTGCGCACGCCCTTTGGGCGTGCCGCTATCAAGCCCCCTCTCTCTCTTGTTCTTGGTTATTGGTCTGCATTGTATGTCATGTGTTGCTTGTTAACAATATAGGCCTGCGCTATATTGTAGTCTGCCGTCTGCTTGTTGTTTACTTTCTGTTTTGCAGGTCTGTGTATTCTGCGGTTGTCTACTTTCTTGTTCACGTCTGACTGTGCTCAGGAATTATCACCATGGCCTTGATGTGCCAACTTTATTTTGAGTCTTGTGTCCCGAGTGCCTTTCTTGTTTGCCTCTGTGTCAAACATGACTTCTCCAAAAACCGGGTCGCTTGCCCTGAAAATTGCTACTCCGCTGGGAAAGACTTATAGTCATGATCTCAGGCTACAATCACAATTGCAACTCAACGCTCTGAGGCAAGGATCAGGATCAGAACTTTGAGGTTCTCAGGCAAGGTGCAGGATTGAAGCTTAGATCTTCTTTGTAGAGCCTCTCCAAAGTCTATGAGGATGCCGCAAGTTGTAGCCAATGAAAGCATGATTTCTCATTAGGATTTAGGATCCAACTTATTCAGGTCAAGTGCCTGTAGATCAAGTCATGTCCAACGCAATTTGCAGGCATTTGATTCGTGTCCAACGCAATTGGCAGGCATTTGATTACCAAGTAACAAAGAACAGAAGCAGGAAACACAAGATCAAAAGCAGCCGAGACAGGACAAGCGCACAAACCACAAGCAGTAGAGACATGACAAGCACACAAGCAGAAGAGACAGGGCACAAGCAAGAAGGTTACCACAGCAGACCTTGCAGAGGTCTACCAAACTGGAATGGACTTCTTTCCAACAGAGTTGGGAGCTATAGTATGGAAATCTGAGGGGAATGAGAATCAAGAAAAAAAAGACAGCAGAGAAGGGAGTGGATGATCACAAAAGCATTGCCAAGCAAATGATTCCACCACTTTCTATCCCTTACGCAGATGAGGTAGTTTGTGTGGGGCGGTCGGCAGGTGAGCAGTTGTAGCCAGCGTGACGGTAGAGCTCTCGGCATAAAGAGGTGGAAAAAACATTGTGGGTTGTCTCGCAAATGACCCAGTTGGGATCTGAGGCATTGACCAGAGCTTGGGCTTGGTGGAGGTGACTCTTGACTTGAGAAAAACACACTTCAATCGGATTTAATTCCGGACAGTAGGGAGGAAGATAGATAAGTCTGACCCCAGCGTCGCGACAGAGCCTAGCAACTCTTGGTCTTCGATGGATAGTAGCATTATCCATCACCAAGATGTAGTTGAAGGCAGGATAACGATTCATTCGGGGCAGCTAATCAAAACAGATTTTGTCAGTTCGAGCCGACAGGATGCCCAAGGCAGATGAGGCTCACCACTTTCCACTTCAAAAAGTGCTCAAAGTTGCATGCCTTGAATGTGTGTTCGACGACAGTGAGGGTCAAGACCCCACAATAGCTAATGGCCGGGACCAAGCTGTACCGCGGTGGATTGGCATCAAGTTGGTAACGTGAAGCCTGAGTGCCATGCTGAGATCTTGCAAAAGTTTGGAGCAAGTCACGAGAGCATATTGCTGACTCATCTGAAACAAAAGAAAAGATGGTGTTAGCAAGCATTTTTCTAGACAACTAATACAGCTAATATTGGACTGAACATACCAGTGAAGACAAGGAATTCAGCCGGGACTCCAACCATTTTCTCGATCCATCGGAATTTGGCCAAAAGGCTCTTGCGTATGTTGACGGTGCTCGGTTTTTTTAAAGTGATACTGAGCTTGTTGACAAGGGTTTGCTGGATACAACTAATTGAGAGTAGGTGACCACGGTTATCGTACATGCGCTCACGGATTTCGTCAAGGAAAAGACTGGGCTTGTTGTGAAAAAGGTCCACCATAAACTCGCGATCCTCAGCCGATAGCAACGAGTGTCGACCATGTGCACTGTACTCTTCAGGGTTACGGACCACGCGCTGGGTTTCGTGAAACAGCTCAATCCATTGACTGAAGGATTGCCTGGAAACAGTGACCCCTAGAGCATCTCGGATAAAGGCTTGCGAGTGGTTTTGAAGGGACATACGGACCGTGGCCATCTTGGTGGAAGCATCATATGGTTGGAACACCATAATGTGTAAGTCTGCTGGATTGCAATTCAATACAAAAGGAATCTGGAAAGGGGGAGATGAGGATATTGATGGATAAAAGACCACAATATTGCGTTGGTGCCAAAGGAGAGGATGATTGGCAGAGGCATCGAGAGGCCCGGCCTGACTGATGAGTGCGTATCCGATGAGGTCCGATGTCAGAGGTGTCCAAAAAGATCTCCACATATTGCGTCAATGAGCGGCAATACAAATGGTGATCATCCAACAGCATCCAACGCCAGGTGAACAATGCATTAGGGTGGGAGATAAGGGGGGCTGTGCCCGGGCAGAAACCAGCCGGCAGGACAAAACCCCAGCCCAGTTTTCATGCTAAATGCATACTGGGAAGCCGATTTGTCCAAGCATTTCGGTAGACACAATATCTTTATTTTAGTTATGATACCTTTTTCACCAAGGGGGAAACTTCTATTCTAGTTATTTTCCCAAGTATTTTATGCAAAACCAGGTTACATTACTTTTTTACCAAATTTGGATATCTTTTGTGTAACTTGACATGTAGCTTAGCAGGTGAAACTTTGACCAGTGACTATTTTGACAATATGAGCAAGATAATGTGCTCAATTTGTCCCATCAACTGTTTGCCAAGTTTGTTTCCCCATGTAGCCAGTTCAAAAGTTAACCAGAGTGGGGGTTGAATCCACAACCTCAACCTTGCACTGCACAGGTAAGGGAGTCCTTAACCATTAATCTAGATTCACTTTGCATTCAACAAAACTTTCAACAACACATCACACAGAAAACATAACCCCAGAAGGTTACGTTACCCAAGAAAAATAAAAAATAAAAAATAGAAAAGTTATGTTACGTTAAATTACAGCCAAATTGAGTTATGTTACAAAAACACCACAAGTGGATAACTAAAAACAAGTTACGTTATCCAATAACCCTGCTGTAATGTAAAGTAATGTATCTGCCCACTGTTGTTTCAATCTTCAGATTCACTTTCATCATCATAAACCTCCACCTCTTCCACATTGTTTTCACTTTTGTCGTTGATTTGCGTTTTGTTGGCGTGTTCCTTCTCCTGTTCTTCAGCAATACAATCCATAATTTTCTTTTGCTTCTATTTGTAGAACTGGTGTTGTTGAGAATTCATGTTGGAAGTATCAACATTGATGATAGCTTCATCGGCCAAAGTGAGCATTGCATCTTTTTGTGCCATCAGAATGTTGTTTTGGAGCTTGTTTTGCTCAGCAATATTGCAGTGAACCTTGACAAGATCCTCTCTCCACTTTGATTTGTGATTTTCCTTGTTTTTTAATTTTTTAGATCTTTTGTTACCAATTGGGCGCCCAAGTTTGCTTGATCCAGGAACAAAGTTCAAATTACTCATAGCGTCAGATGGAGTGATATTGGAGGATAGATCAATCAATCCAGATGCTGGAAGACTATCTGGTTCACTGGCGGCTTTCTTTGAATTGGTTTTCTTTTGTTTGAGTTCAGCGCAATACAACCTCCACTTTGGAGCATTGACAAAAACATGATAGCATTGAATGTTATTGAAAGTTTTCTTCTTTCCAGCAGTGTACAGTTTGAGGGCAGCACTCAAGCAATCCTTGTGAGATGCACCACTTTGATTTGCATGCTGGATTTGCTTGTAGCATCCATGAAACTTGTTCACAGCTCGCTGGATTGCTTGCCAGCAACTTTTCAGGCTGTGGAATGATGAAGCTGGGTGAGGGATTTTCTTCATGTGATGTTGTTTGACACAATCCCAGAAGGTATCTGCTGTTTGATTGGTTGAGTTGAGCGGATCATCAGTGACATCAAGCCACAAACAACAGATTTGTATGTTCTTGTCTTCTGTGTAGTTGGGTGCACAATGGGTTTTAGTTTTTTTGTCTTTGCCTTGGTTGTTGTCGTTGGGTGGATTGCTTTCCTCTGCCTTCTACAAGTTTGTGATGTTGTTAGCCAAGACATCTTCTTCTTTCTTTGATCCTGCCGTTGTTGTTGTTTTTGGTTTGACAATTTTTTTCGCTGGTTCCTTTTGGGATCTTTTGGAAGGCGGCAAAGGAGTATCATTGGTGTGGACTGATAGATTGATGTCAGTGTTATTTCAGCTTGAAAAGAGAAATAAGAAAAAGAATTGTACCATTCTTGGTGGGTGTTGAGGATGGGGCCATTCTTGATGTTGAAGTGTACGTTGACTGATGTGTTGATGAGTAGGGTGAAATGGAATGTTGGTGGTTTTGAAAAAGGGTAGAGGGATGTAGAGCATAGCTAGATCTAGACTTGCGTTGAGTGTTTTTGCATCCAAAATAGATTTATGGTTGCGGTTAGCCCCCCGGGTGGAGGACTGTTTTTAGAGTTTGGAGTGTAAAAGAGGTTTCACAGGCAATATACACCCCTGGGTGGAGATGCTCTTAGTCACACGTCCATTCCTCTTGCAGCTTCTTGAGCTGTCTTTCAGGTCCTCAGCTATAATCAAACAAATCAGAGTGCCTGGAAACACTGGGCCAATACGGTAATGCATTCTAGCGCCTTGAAATATGATACAGATATGTGTATTGCATATTGATTTTTTTACAATTGACAGTAGTACAGTACCAATAACAGCAAGGCTGTTATGTATAAGAACAACCCCTCCAGTGGGCTTGTCTGACATGGCATTGGACAGGATTTTTCAATGCTATGTTGAACTTGCCATTCTGATAAGGTTGTCTGATGTAGGATTGTACAATTGAGTCCAATCCCATTCTGTTTGACACTGCATTTGAAAATCCTGTTGGATGCTGAATTGGGCAACATGTGTACTCATTGGACCAATTGTTCCAACAGTTTCAAGTTACTCAAAACATTTGAGCAACCTCATAACATTCAAAAAATTGGTCCAATGAGTTCAGAACTGATTAGAAAGATGTTATTAAAACTGGAATTTTTCTTTGATCTCATGTTGGACCATCAAGTTGGATGGGCTGTTCCAGCATATACACTGGACAGTTTTGTCCAATGCCACATTAGACAAGCCTGGTGTATCATGGTTTATGTGTTCAGCTAGTATCCCCACACAGAATAGGGGGATTCACAATAAGGATCCGCAAGAAAAAAAATTTAACCAGTGCAAGAAATTTTTACATGTGCTTTGCGGGTGCTGCACACATATAATGAGGTTTTTTTAGTCAAGTTGAGAAACCAAGACACCCATGGGAGTCTCTCGCCATGTTAAAATTATAGCACAATTCTTACGCAAGAAATCTCTTGCAAGAAAAAAAATTAAGGGGCGCAAGAAGCAATAAATTGTATTGTGAACCCCCCTAATATCTCATCTTTCCTGTATTTGTTCACTTCCCAGCTTGCAATTCAATACTTTGAGTCTTCCTCATTAAACAAAGCAAAAATAGATCCAGAAAAGTGTATACTGCCATAGATTGTCTAAAGTGAAATAATTGGATTGATCCCTGGTATTTGTGTCTGTTACAATAAAAAACCATTCCCCCTAAGCTTCTCTCTGGGTGTGTGACACCTTATAAAAAAGACACACCCTTTCTCCATTTATCACAAAAATTAGCTATTATTCCTGTTTGAAAGAGTGTGGAGCTTGAGAGTAAGATTTCCCCCATTTTCCAGCCCCATCTTCATCAATAGTTTTTGCAATACCCCTGTGCCTGACTGTAGCCAGTCTCCTAAATACCTGCCAGCTATTTATCCCTGGTGAGTAATTTCCTAGCCACTTCATGTATGCTTCTATGTCCTGGTGTTGATATCAAAGCCTGGTAGCCATGGAAGTGTGTAGTCATCCCCATTGAGTCTCTGTGAAAAAAATCAATGTTTGCTTGTAAACAAGCAACATAGCAGAGTGTAACAAAGGGGCCCTTGCACATTGTGATGTCAAAGCAAAAATTAATTTTTCATGAGTCCATGTGGCATTGAAAACATTTTCCTTTGTTTACTTATTTTTGTACCTTCAGTACAAATGTACTGCTGGGTCAATGTGAGTGAATGAAGCCAGACCCAAATAAGATTAGCCATCAACTCTGTTGGCAAATCTGTCTTTGGAATATGTATGTAGAAGTGCTGATCCTCCCAGCTTGAAAGTTCACCACAGGGATCAAGATTTAACTCCTTTATTGCTTGTTGGGAATCAATTTCAGATGGGTGAGGGATCATCTTGTTGATCAGGAAAAGAACACTTGTTACAACTAATTACAGAAGAATGCATACAGTGAAAAAGCCAGCTCTTGGTCTACGTATTGGGCGGCACCATTTCGTGGTCAGGTGAACAAGAAAGGATGTTGATGATACAACTAAGTTGAAGAGTGCTGTAATGTAGTAAATTCCAGCCGGTACCATGATTGACTAGTTGACCCGGACCCCATTAACAAGTTTCCACGTTTTGGGGGGAGGTCTGACTGGAGGAGGATAGACAACCTTGGAAGAGGAACTCAAGACGAAATGATCTTGTTGGTTTTTCAAGATCGCCGAAGGGATACTCAAGCTCGCGACGTACTCGCCGGAGCGAATACTGGAGATTGTTCGTAGCATCGTCGGCAAAGGTGGTGGGGCAGGAGCTTTCACAACTTGGTTCGCATTCTCTTCCGCAGTGTCGATGGCTCCACCTGCCGTCTTCGTCGATGCCCTTCCGGCTTTACCAATCTGTCCCTTCAGCAATCGGTTGATGGTCTCGGTTTTCTGTTCATACATACCCATCGTTAATAAGGTCATTCGTTGGGGAAAAGATTGTGCAAAATGTTGGGTGAATGTCACTCAACTTCATCTTCTAATTTCTTCTCGTTTTGGTGCTTCCGTTTGCGCGACTTTTCCGCCTTCTCCATGGCCCGATCCGCCTCTGTCAGCTCTTTCTTCTTCTTCACGTCAACTTTGTATGCAAGCAAAAAAAAAAAAAAGTGGGATGGTTGAATAAATTCAGTCACCGGTGATTTGGATTGACTAGACCAGGAGAGTCAAGCTAGCGGAATAGGGCTTACCCATTGGCAGTGATTGCAGTTCGGTCACGGGTTCGCCATACTCTTTTGCACGCTGTCGTACAGTCAGTTGACCAGCGGTTGGCATCGTATCATCGCCTGTGGAAGCTCCATCAGATCCGTTCGATGCGCGATAAGCTCCTTGATCACCGAGTTCCCCATCACTCAAATCCAAAGAATCTTCTGCTAGCTCGTCTTCTTCTTCTTCTAAAGATCGTAGTTATAATCAGTGCGATAAGTTCTCGTGGTGTAACAGTCTTAAACAAATATATATGATATCGGTGACGAAGAAGTGGCAAACCAGTGTCTTTGCGTTTCGCTTTCTTATCGTTTGTCGCACGAGAACGACCAGATGGTGATTTTGAGAGAGGCACCTTTCGGACATACTTGCGCTTCGCAGGCGGGGCCGACGCGGCGGGTTGAGTGGCGAGCTTGAGTTTCAGCTTCAGAGGCTTCTTGCTGGAGTCTGAGCCAGGTGGGTGGGTTTGATCTGAGAGTCGTGAGGGCGGTGAGGGGGGAGGGGAAGAGGCGTTTTCGTCGAGGTCCATCTCCTCGCCACTGTCCTCATCCTCTTCGTCCTCGTTCTCGGCATCTTCGTCTTCCTCATCCTGTGCGGATTCCTCCCCGTCCTCGATGCGAGTTCCATCGATATCCTGCTTCTCGTAGCTGTAGTCCATCGCATCGTCGTCTTCGATTCCATCAGCATCCGCATCGAGGTCATCCGGCTCGCCTTCGGCATCCGCGTCAGGATCCTGCGCCTCGGATAGGCTGGAAGTCGATGAGGCTCTCGTCGGACCCGTGTGAGATGGGTTAGCACCGGTGGCAGTCTCTTCCAGTGAGCCCACGAGCATGTACGGCGGTGTATCTATCGGGGTGGTGATGCTTGCCATTTCAGCGGAGAAAGCGTGCGGCGGAGGTCCAAATGCAGATTATGGCGGAGCATCAAATCAGTCCGACTTTGACCCACCCCACACACAGCCGACAGGCTACAGCACCTTGACAACCACCCCGGCACCCCCACCTGCGACCACGGGCCAGCTGACACGCACCCATGACCTGTCCACGAGAAACCTACCTCCTCAGCAGCTCCATTGCACTGACAGGCATCCTTCGAGGCAGTGTGGTTAATATCTCATGTCTGCTTTCTGGATTTCGCCAACTCCCAGTCTACAGAGCTCAACTGATAACCTCTGGGATTCCCCATCTCAAGCCGTATCCCACCCCAACTAAACACCAAGAATTGCCACAACCCTTACTCCCCATTTCCTTGCCGGTGGAACCCTTTCCCACTGATGCCTTTTCACCTCAACTTCTTAATGTGACATCTTCAAGACAACTCTTGTCAAAATGTGTGATTTCTGATGTGGATCTGTTACATTACCTAAACATTATTTTAGCAAACCTCCTTGCTTCATTTGTGTATGGTACAGCAAATTATCTCAGATAATAACTGAATCTGAGCTGTGATAATTTGAAACTTGATCAACCAAATTTTCCCACATTGTCACAAAGAGGATGGATTTGAGTTGATTTTATTGCATTCAATGACAATATGCACTGAAATTTATCCATTGATAAACATTTTACTGAGCTCAAAACATAGAATATGCAAGTATCAGGAAATTTAACTTGGATTCCTATTTGATTCATTCTACTAAGCTTATAATATCAAAATTATTTAATTGAATTCAAGATCAACTAGAATACCATCAAGCCAATATATGAACTAAGCACACATTGGGTGGATGGGATAAGATGATGATTGAATGAGAAGATTGCATGGCATAGACATTGAAGGACATAAAGAATGGATGGGATCAGGAGTGAATTATAAGGTGAAGATTGGATGAGATGAAAATTGAATTAGATGTGAAACATACCAAAATATTTTTTATGATGATGAATATATTCAAGTTACTAATGGGATTAAATGAAAAAAATAAGTGTTTATGAGTAGAAAGATGATACAGCCTTCAATTTTTTGAAGATAGTAGCATTTATTTCTTCATTTGATGGTTTCACATGGGATAGAATGTTCCAAAAGCTTCCCGGATCGTTGTGATGAAACGGTTCTTTCTGTAGTTCCCAGGCCACATGTCTGTACCAAGCGTTCAACAATGTTAGGCAAATTTTGTATGGTTCGTTGTCCAATGGTCGTTGATTACTGGTGAGTATTAATGATAAATATTTTTGCACATCACTGTATTTCTCAGCTAGTTCTGAGTCAGTCGGTCGTTCAGAATCCACCACACCAAACATTGGCAAAGAATTATCTGTCTGTCTAAATATAAGCTTATCTAACCAATCGATTAAGCTTTCTTCCAAAGTAAATTCCGAGTTTGCATCTAATAGTTTTAACCAGATTCCGTTTTCTTTTGCAATTTGATGAAAGGTGATTAATAATCCAACAATTTTCATGATTACATTCTGAAGTGGCATTGATTTTATTCGTCGAGATCGAGTGCCCTTAGCATCGCTTTTAACAAGCGTAAGGATGTATCTTCTCTTCTGAGCTCCTTCTTCCCCTCTGAATTCCGGTATGACCGCAATTGGTAAATCGGATGACTTGGACCGACGTGCTGTCCAAGGTAGAGTCGCTTTCTCTGCTAAACACTTCACCGTGTCCCCAAGAGTTCTTTGATAGTTGGTGTAAGTGGCGGAGAGTCGTACGGACTTCCATGAACCAGCCACAGCGAATAGGCCGCTGAAATCCGAATTACCGATCATTGCTTTCAATTTATCTTGACTGTTTTGAAAATCAGCTCCCCAGATTATCTTCCCTTGAGTTTTATCACCGATTTGAGGGTTGGGTTCACGTGGATGGGCTTCTGGGATTTGTGGAGGGGTTGCTTGCACTTCATTTAAATTTTCATTCCGATCATGCATGTCATTCTGAGTTTCTTCTCCCGCTGGACCGTTGTTCGTGAGCTTTCTATCGTATGGACGTATTGACCCAGGCGGGGTAGTTTTGGTCGGCATATTAACTAACAAAAATCACGAGTTTTATATGTTTCAGTTGCTGAGATTGAATCCATAAGGTTAGCTGCTGACCCGAAGAATATATACTGACCTTCTCCCGCGTCCGAATCTCCAACAGTTTTTTGGGCTGAGTTGTGTAACTTAGCTAGGCTTGGTAGATCCAAAAATTCGTAAGGGAATGGATTCCATGAAGGAGAAGCTTGAAATAAATATGTGGATCATATGTTTGCATATCAGTGCGTCGAGTCAAATAGAAATCAAGATGGCATGAATGAAGGGATGATTTATCAACAACGGACTTAATTTCGCAATAAAAAATTCGTCTGACATGTCGCTTGAATCGACGGAAAATTCAGTGGTAAGTCTGAACTTGGCATCTTCCGGATGAGGTTCGAGAGGTTCCAAGGTATGGAAGAAGGTGTGCAAGTCGGACTCTGACTGATCGCCGAGACGAGCATGTGTGAAACCCTCTGCTCCAACATCAACAGCAAAGGGCGAGGTGTTCACCAAGTGGAAATGCCGCAAGATCAAGGCGAAGTGGAAGCCAAGGACGTATCTGTTAATCTTCCGGGCCATCTGATATTGTGAAGTTGTCGAGAGTGGTCGTGATGGTGAATTGAGATGAGCACACAGTTCCGTCCTATTACATATTCTGTCCATTTTGGAGAGGAAGATCCAAGAAGGCCCTCATGGACTGTCTCTCAATAAACATGTCTCATAGGAATACTTGCCTTCTGACGGAGTACATTTTACCGTTGCTTGTCTCTGTTCAGGTAGCCCAGGGTAGCCCACTGACCCCTGAGCCACTGTCCGGACTCCGGGTTAGTTCATCTTCGTAAATGAAGATAAACTCTACAAAGGGATGTTTTTTAGGATAACGAGTTGGATTGTCTTTAGGGCGTAGATAAAGATAGAAAAATACCTCCAGAGTCCAAGCTAAGCAAATGAACATGTTCACAAGTCAACAAACAGAATATGTTCTTCATGTGCTCTCTCTTTTCTTTCTGAAAAGACACACCCACAACTTAATCACCAAAGTAACAAGAACGGGACCATAAATCCACCTTCCAAAATTGAACGAAAGGTAATTTCCCCTACGGTTCTATGTAGATATGACCTTTAATAATTCCAGACAACAAAAGAAAGAACATCAAGAAGAAAAAAAAAAAAAGAGAAGGAAGGAACACCATACAAAAGTGAAGATTATCAGAGACTGTCAACAAACAAATATCAACACAAAAGACGTTGAGGGGATTGAAGAGAACATTTTATTTTTCTGTCTTCCTACATACAACAAAAGATCCAAACAAGAGACAAACAAGAACAAGGGAGAACACTCCAACGCGCCACACAACAGCAAGAGTCCAAAAAAAAAAAAAAACGAGAGGATGTATGATCGTATAATCCTTGGATATCTCAAGGATTTCAATACCGTTCAGGCATCCAATATTCCATCATGTTTTTCATCCAGATGGAGTAGTCCGATCGGAAGTAAATCTCTTCAATGATGGAGAGGTTACTATCATCCAGTTTGACAGGCTGCTGTTGCGGCTGCTGTTGCTGTTGTTGAAGGAAGTTTTGATGGGTAGAACTAGGGGTGGAGGGGTGACTTGGCAACAACTTTGACTGGACGGTGGAGTCGATCGAGTGAATGAGCCAGGCCTTCTGGTCGCGGAGAATCCCGGACTGCTCCGCCGCGAAGTTTTTCATGCTCGTCTCGAACCGGAGATACACCTGGTTGCGCATATCCTCCTGGGTACGTAGTGCGAGACTGGGGAGCGAGGCACCGGGCTGTGGGACGGGATACTGTGCCTCAACGTGCCGCGAGACATCATGCAGTCCCCGCTCGATCTCCTCCAGCCCTTCGATCATCCGCTGCAGCACCTGGAGACATCCCGCCAGCATTACAAATACGCCCAAGTTTTCTGACGTCATTTTCATCTGGCCCTTGCGGATCTGCTGCTCCATCACCACGAACGCTCGGCGACCAATTAATTCAGAGTGGTCCGTGCAAGAGTCTAGCTGGAACAAGTTCGACATGAGCGTTGACACGATCCGGCGCGTCTCGTTCATCAGCCTTAGTCCCTGTCGGTCCATCCGCCGCGAGACGAGCAACAAAACTCGACTCAACGAGTCAGACGTGAGAAGCTCAACTCGTCGTTGGACTATCGATGGCTCATTGACCGTAAATGAGCCCGGTGAATCGACCAGCGTGGGCGTGACCGTAACCATTAAAACCGCAGGTCGTGGCAACTTGGCAACGTTCTTGCCAGCTTGAGTATCACGATACGAAGCGTTGACTTCGAAGAGGGGGATATCGTCGTTCATGTCATCAAACTGGGCTTCATAGAATCGCGCAAACGGATCCGTGTCGCCAATGCTACCGGCGGACATGTCCACACCCAACTGATTCCTAAAGAAAGCATCAGTGCCTGTCTCGATCTGGTTGTGTTGATGATGGACCCCCAGAAGGGCTTGATCACCATCAGTCGATTGTCGGCTCTGGTTTCTGTACAGCTCCCGTGCCGATTTCATCTCCACTTCCACAAGCACATCCCTTCGCTCCCCAAACCGGAGTTGCCCGAGCTCAAGATCGGCATGCTGACCATCCGAGGAGATCACGTGGGAGATCCCAGAGACTTTCTTCATTTTGAACCACTTCTTCTCGGCTATGTTAATTTTCACGCGCGCATTGGACATACCGACGGAAAGCTGCAGTGGGCGCAATTATATCAAATCAATCAAAAGTGCTTAGGCTGCACACTTAGCTTAATCCACTGACCATCCCGCCTATACACCCAGCAATCGCATCTTTGATGGAATTGTGGTCGCGAACAAAAGTGTAAGTGCCACCAGTATGATTGGATAATTGCCATAATGAGGTAGGATTGTGCGTCTCGCCCCATCCAATGGATTGGATCGGTATCCTATGATTCACCACCCAAGGGGAAAAAAACAACAACATTTAACTGAAGTTTAATAAAAACAATCAATCCAAATCGAGTTGGCTTACTGAATAGCCTCAGCTCTAGTCATCACCAACGCCATTTCGGGTTTCGTAGAACAATCTCGCGAGTCATTCAAGAGCATGATACCACTGAGAGGATTCTTTTGTCTACGTGGCAATATCATGTCGTAAGCTGTAAAGGGAAATTTTATGATTGAGATCAGTTTACAGATTTGAATTAATAAGAGTCCTTCAACAGAGGCAGCTTACCTAGATTGACAGCAGTGACGACAGACACCTTTTCTTCGCGTTTCTCGAGCATCCTCAACCGACTTAACACTTTCTCCTCAGTGTAACTCGGATTAGCTTGTTCGGCTGCACTTCCATAGCCAGCTAAATCTGAGGCTTGCTGCAAGACGGCAATATCCTCCCCAAAATATTTCCAATTCTGGGCCGTGAGGATGCCTTCGGTCCGACCAGCGCGAGAGATCTGCTCAATCGCGAATTCGACCCGCTTGAGGCTACTAGCCTTACCGACTGTTAGAAATGGTGTGTAGAGAAGTTGGCCGGGGTAGGTTACATTGCTGCTACTACCAACAGTAAATGCGACGAGACTGAGTCGTGAACGTGGATGGAGATGGTATACCAGAAACTGGAGGGATTGTTTCAAGAGTCGAAGTTTGAGGCTTGAGGGGGACGACCTGGGAGAACCAGCAGGCTCAGGGAATGGAATGGAAATTACCAAGACTAAATCAATGGGGCGAAAGTCGTGACGCAATGAGGCTGATCGAAATGCAACATTGTTTTGCACGGATGAATCACGATGGGCAAACGCATGCGATGTCGGTAGATCTTGTTTACCAGAGGTGACTTCGGTAGACTCTTCTCCCACTGAAGTCAGAGTCGACATCGAGGTAACCAAGTTGGTACGTGTCGAGCCGGTCATCATTGAGCTGCCACCGTCGTTACTCCGCGGATCAGAGGCAGACTGGAGACTGTCAGATCTGGATGACCGTGCCGAGTCACCGGCAATGGGTAAAGCTTCGCGATCAAGGATTGGTCCACCAGGGTGGGTTAGTCCCGGTGTCGGCGGCAGGCTAAGAGGTGTTGATGGTATGTACCCCGCATGAGAGCGATCAATTTCAGGCAATCGCATTGGGCTCTTGAGCGGGGGAGGGACAGAGCCTAGCTGGCGTTTCTCAATCAGTGAGCTGATGGTAGAATACCAATCTTCTAGCTGACTTTTGTCATTAAATCGCATCGTGAAGGCATCCATCTTCTCGTCCTTCATCTTGACCCGAAGAAACTTGACCTTCGGATCGTGATCGATGACAGATACCGAGTCCATGTGGCGCATGTAGACACGACCCTTCAGCTTCAGAGGACAGTCCCCGAGTGCACCCGAGTTGTCATCTTGCTGGGTTGCGTTAGACCAGCCTAAATCAATCATCGACTCCCGACGAACAGGTGCGACGCAAAGCAAAGCTTCTTCAAAAAGATAAACAAGAAATTGTCGACAATTGGCCTCCTTCTCGACGTAAATTCGATCGTATTTCTTTAAAATTCCAAAATCCTTGGATGAGTGGCCTTTCCAATCTTGCAACCGATTATGAAGATCATCCAAGACGGATTGTAAGGGCTGGATGGGAGGGCCTTCAAGGGGTAAAGGAGGGAGATGATCATGATGAACAGGGAGAGGAGAGATGAAATTGATGGAGCCCTCGCGGCTGAAGGGCGGCTTCAATGCGCCATGGCGATCCAAGACCTGGCGAGTCTTTTCCCGAGGGCTTTCAGGGTGCTGGCGAGTGGACAGCGATAGCAGGGCAGACCTGGCAATGGCACCCTGGGAAGAAGCTCTTGGAAATTGGCCGGGGGCACTTGGAGGAGGCGACATGGGAGAAGCCGACGAACTTTGATATGTGAGTTGACTACCAGGCAAGGAGGATGGATTAGGATGAGAGCTGATATCAGGCGAGGGCTTTGGCACCGAGCTCGTAGGCGAAAGCGGAGTGGCGTACGCGGGAGACGACAGCTGAGGAGCGGGTTGGGAGGAATTGGAACGAGCAGCATACAAGCTTGGGAGCTCAATGGTCACCATGCAGGTGAGATGTTGAGATTTATCGGAATCCCTGTTGAGGAAGAGGTTCGAGTTCTCAGCGAGAACTGTGACGATGGGTTTGACAGTTATGCGTCCTTTTCCAGTCTGCTGACGCTTGCATTCTATTCTTAGGCTCTCGATGCCGCCGGGATGAAGGAGACTGGGTTGATGAGACTCAGAAGAGAGATCCAGCTCGTGCGCAGGACCCAGCAATTCATCCTCTCGCTCCAACTCCAATTCCGATAACTGTGCTTCATCTTCACAATCGGATTCGTCGTCAACCATGTCCCACGGAGTAGCCACCAGAGTCTTGCGCGTAATGGAGTGAATCTTATGATTACCGGTGGTCGAGGCTGGTTTCAACACTGATTTTCAATAAATGAATTAGCAAGTGAAGGGACCTTCAGGAGGGTTCCAAGATGACAACTCAACTACTCCTCGAGCTTTTCCGGATGACATGATGATCACCGCGACTTCGGTCAAGATTTTTGGCTGGAAATGAGCCTCCGCCAGAGGCATTCAGTCTCATGTCTTTGCGACAGATCCCACAGAGACCCAAAACATCGCCGGTGCGCCTTGCTTCATCGAGCGAGCCATAGACGGCTTCAAAACACGAGGCATCTAGAAATCGATCGCACCGATGGAGGGAATATTAGCAACAAGTTAGCTACGAGCAGAACTTTAAATTCTGTAGAATATTATTGAATGGAAGAGGTGATGAGTGTCGGAAGTGCGGGGAAGAAGTATATGTATAAAAACAAAAAAACATGAATTTGTTCTAATTCATCGGATTGGGTCAACGACGTTCATCCCCGCATTGATGTGCGAATAGTACGAAAAGTGAGAAAATTGGCATGGGGCAGATGACTAAGTAGAAAATGGTATTGCGCGTGATGTCGCTCTGAAAAGGCACGAGGCCATAACGGCATGGGAGCGATGGACCTCTAGGCTCTTGGGTGTATTTTAAACATGGAATCTGACTTACGGAGACGATGGCCACATTTAGGAATGACCAATGGTTTTTCACCCATCAGTTTCATTTTCAAGTCTTCAACGCAAACCGGGCAGTTATCGGTAATGATGTCATTGTCCTCATCCATCTCAGACTCGGGGGGGTCCCTGCTAGTTTCTGGAGAGATGGCACGGCGCGAGGGTGGTTGCCGGGTTGATGTTGTGCCTTGAAGCTGTTGCTTGGATGAGCCGCTGGCCACATGGTTACTAAGAGCCAAGGAGTTTTGGGAATAATGGGAGGCATTGGAGAAGCTGGAGCCGGATGACGAAGTGATGGAGGCTTTGCGATGAAATAATGATTTCATGGCGATTGAGAGTCTTTTTGTGGAGAGGTGTGCGGAGGGGAGGGAGGGTACGGTGGCAGGTATAGGACTGGTTGGATTGCTGCGTAGTTCAGAGGCGATACTTTTACTAGGAGAGCTGTTTTGTGAGCTTGAGAAGGTGTTTTGAAGGACTGAATGGATTGAGAATCGATTGTTCTGATTTACATCGGGTGACGGGGACGCTGACGAGAGACGACTCGAAAGGGGCACTAGTAAGGTGGGACTCTCAGCGGTTGATCTTGAGAGTCTCTCGGATGAAGTTGCTGAGTTGCTGAGTCTGCTAAATTTCGGTGGAGGGGAGATGATGATAGAGTGAGGGGAATGAGGATCGCCAGCCGATGTCCTGGTTGCGCGGGAGCTGAATAGCGAAGAAGGGGCTGAGGAAGCTGAATGGAGCGGATCTGATGACAAATGTTTGTATCAGTGTGTATTAGATATCGGCCAAAGGAGATATCTGGATGAATTAAGAAAGACACATCAAGATAGCAACAGCAACAACAAAGGAAAGACAGCCAGCAAAGAAAGGGGGTATGGTATGGATACGAAAGAACTATGGTCAAAACACCAGGTTTGGGGAGACAGTACTGGTTGGCAGAGTGTACGTATGTATGAGCTCGGAGAAGAAAGTTAGAGAGGGAAAATATGGGGTGGTCTCAAAGGGGGAGAAACAATTTGACTAGTATGTATCAGTGCAACTCGCTGCACCCACACACCAGTACACACTCTCCGGCGATCGGAGCAGTCCGGCCTAGTCCGGCAGCTGCAGCCGAAGGAAGAGGCCAATCGAGTGAATGAAAGCTAATGAGAAATTTAAAATTTTCGTCAAGATCAAAGTCAAAAAAAAAAAAAAAGAAAGGACATGCGAGACATCTGCTCGGGAGACCAACTGCCAATAACTTCAATATCCTGTCTGTCGAGAGTACACACACAGAGGTACATGTACGCAGGCTTACACAGGAGTACATTGTTGATTGGTCGACAGCGGTGTACATATGTAAATTGCATGTTGAGTTTGATCTCTCAGTGGTTATCAGTCCGTACTCGCAAGATGGGCATGTTAATAAAATCTATAATAAAATCCATGCAGCATACAGTGGCCCTCGAACGCCCGGTCAGCCTGTACCGACAGTGAGACTATTGGCGTATGTGGATTCATAGATACGAGCCACTTCAATATCACCGCGGCGATCAACAAATGATCAAGTAAAATTGTACGAGCTCAATGGAAAGAAAGGAGCATATGGTGGGAGGATGGGCCGTAGGAGGGCAGGGAATGGGGTGGAAGGCAGCAGAAGGAGCGGCGCTCCATGATGCAGAAAGCCGATGGGCTTGATAGAGATATATTATATAGGAGCAAGATGTGGCGGACGGGGAGAGATAGGAGGGCTGAGAAGAAAGAGAAGAGGATGCTGAGACTGGGATATATGCGAGGGAAAGGGTCTCGACTCACGCCGTTGGAGATCGGGTTCGGGAGGGTCAAGCATCTGATGCTGAGGTTGAGACTGAGTCATGTTGCTGATGGTATTATATTCTCAAGTCTCGAGGTCAAGATTACATATGCCGTAAAGAGTCCTGTCAGTCCGTGTCAGCATAAGCGCCTCTGTGGAGCATTGGATCGATCTTTGATGCTCCCGACCTTGATATATTATTGGTATGCCGAAGCGATCGGAAGTCAAGTCGGGGAGTGCTTGTCTCTTGTTTTCTTCTTTGCTGATCAAGTTCCTGGAGGTGAGGATTGGGGGAAGGCGTGTTTTTATACTGGGAAGAGGGAAGATGGTGGAGGGAGACAATGGTGATCTTTTCGTAAAGTCGAGGGCTTTAGAGGAGAATGAAGTAGATTTCAGTTGACAGTCGTCAAGTCTCCTTCATTTTTATGTTTAATGACAGCGTATGGTACATCACAGTGATTATGTACTTTATTTTTTGGTTTCTATACTGGATGGGAGTACAGGAACAACCGCTAACTGAATGGTTTTGACTTTCATTTACGTGTGAAGTAATGACTCATACAGCGCTGGAAAGGGACAGTGCTCTTATAAGTTATAAGCTTGGAATCATTAAAATTATTAGAGAGAACTGGAAGATACATGCGTATATGCACTACCAAGACGATTGCACGTCGACGGGAGTGTCCTTTACATCCGACACGGTACATAGATAGATAGTACATCGCGTGGGTCCAATGTGACAAGGCCCACTGGCCGATGTTACATCCCCGGACACCCCACCGATATTGCAGCCGTTCGTTGATGTTGTACCAGGTCAAAACCGACGAAAAGGTCCCCCGACTCAACATCAGCCCAAACCACCTTTGCATCGACCATCACCGCCGGAATGGTCGGCTCAAAATCGTTTTGCGCCTTTATCTTGGATCGGCAGTCGCCAGACTTCATCGGTATGGCTCGATGCAAGTTCAACCTCGGCCTTGGTCGACGCAAACCCGGTTTCACTTGATGCAAACTCGCTCCTGATCGATACAGCCTGGGTCTCTGTTGATGCAATCTTGGCCATTGTCCATGCAATCTCGGCCATCGTCGATATAACCTCGGCCATCATCGATGCAATCTCTATGTATGCCCTTTTCGATGCAATCTCGGTCAGAGCACCCGATACAATTCCAAGAATTATCCCAGTTTCTTCGTGTATCTTTTCTGACTTCAATTAAAAAAAATCCTCTAGGAAATTGCACTCAGCGAATCCCCCTGCCTGCATCAAATATGTATGTGATATCTAAACTCTTTACGGTAAAAACCCACATGGCAACTCGCAAATAGACTTGGATTATAACCTGCGTCTGCTCTTGCTTCCTATCAGCATTACCCCACCTCCTTTACACCGCCGCCGCCACCAACACCGCCATCACTGCCACCCAAGCCACAGAGCACACCCAATTCTACTGCGTGCTCCAACCGGAGCAGGTAAGGTAAAGTCACATCGCAGTCTTTAATGGGCAATCTACACTTAAAGCAACTGGTAACCTCAACTTGCTCAGGAAGCTAACTCATTTCTCCTCTAGTTGGTGCTCTACACCTTGTACATCCTATGGGCGCGTGTCATACATTAAAGCTTCCCAGAGACCTGAGATTGAGATGCGTGTAATGGAAACCATCAAGATGTGTGCGACCCACATTCGAGGTGGCCTCGCTATTTTCCCCAAAGAGTCAAAGGTACCTTTACTACATGCAATCGAAGCTCTCGGCCTCGGAGCAATCTCGACTCAGGAAGGCCTACGACTTTCTGTTGTCAATACCACCGAGCAGCAATGAGTCGAGAGTTGGAGCAGTAACTTTTTCTGCCCTGGTAAAACTCCAGTTTGTCTTGTTTTCATTCTCTGAGCACATTGTTGAGTAGCTAGCAACTCTGCACTAAATTTGTATTCCTTTTGACCTCAGCTGATTACTTGGTTCTCGATTGATACCCAATGATGGGAGAACCACCAACATATGCGTCGAATAAGTGAATAAATCGCACAGTTCAGCAAGTGCCACTGCGGGCGTGGATTTTCTCCCACTTGCTTTCGGCTCGGTCGAAGTTGCGATGAAGGCATTGCCATCATTCCACACGCCACACATGTTGGCCGCTTCATGCCCGACTTCAACCTCGAAAATCTGCCGGAGTTCCGCGTCAGTCCCCCCATCATCTCCGACTTCACCGACCTCCTCGAGCAGGCCGACATCCGCCAGATCATCTCATCCCCTGGATCCCAGGGCTTCCGCGCCGCTGGGCTTCATAACCCCATAGGTTCCGTTGGTCCACCTATCTTCCCGTCCAACCGTCACCTGGAACAAACGGGGGGCCTGCCGGCGGAAATGACCTAACCGGATGGGATGGCTGGGATGGCCCACCTGCATTGACGTCTCCAGCCGCCGGTGCGTGCGGTCCAACAAGAATCTCCATTGGGGCCACCGGGCATGAGGACAATGAGCTTGACATGACCGATTCCAAATCGGAGATGCCGGTAGGTATGTCCGTCGTAATGCGAGCTCAGATATCGAATTCGTCCTGCCCAACCCCCAGCTTGGACGATGGCACCTATCGGTCCCCCGCGCGCAAAATCCCTTGAAGCCGGGCCGTGGGGTTGCGCACATAACCAGTCCACTCAACTTTTTGAATGACAAAAATGATTCTCCACTTTGGAGTGACTCCTAAATCTGACTTGTGTAGTGCCTATTTCATCAATGAAATATTAGGGTGTACGAGGGGCTCGCAGCCAAGTAACAAGGGCATACACCGGTCCGCGCCATGTGTGTGCTGTCCCAGTGCTGCTTGGCTCGCTGTTTCAGTTGAGTCACAAACTCAGCCAGCCCGTGGAGATCAGCAACTGCTCTACAACCACCTGACCCGGAACAAGTTTGGCATTGCATCCACATTCCGAATCAGCATGTAAGTCTCCAAGAACACTCGCATGAATTTCTCGCATTCTTTCCGGTGAGGAAAGCTTACGCACATGCTCAATTTCTTCTGCTGTCTAGCTAGTCATATGCCCCGTTCCCTCATCTAAAGTGTCCTACATCTGGAATTTGCATTGAAATGGAGTCCTTAGCACTCTTGACTACCTTGTCACGCCAAGGGAAATAATTGATCTTGGGTCTTGCCACCGATGATCAGGCTGGAAAAATATTTGGTGGCAGCCAATCAGGTGATATTCATTTCAGTCTCCCCCTGCCCCATCCCTCCTTATAATTGTTGTCGTGGGTTGATGCTCATATCTGATTTATCAATCAAATATTTCTTAGTCTCATGGGACCACAGGTCTTGTCTTGCGCACATTTTTTCCTGTCACCCACCTAGTCGGTGATCAGTTTTCAGTTCTCAGCTCTGTCTGACAATATCCATCGAGCGCTCACTCCTTTTCTCGTTCTGGAAATAATACTGTCAAGGTATGGGACATCAATCTCTTCGGAAATGCCCTGTATGTTATCACGGCTCCCATCGAAAGCTGTGGCAACATATTGAGCCTTGTTTGGTGCAACCAGCTAAGCGTACTTTATTTAGGATGCCAAGATACATCCATCCAAGTGCGCACATCACTCAAAATTCCTGCCTCACCCAATGTCGTTGGTGCCTTGGGCTTGTCAACCCGCTTTTGGGACGATGTGATTATCATGTCACATCTCTGTCTGACGGTCCAATCCTCTTGCTGCTAGGATCTGCAGATGAGTTCCGACAAGGGTTACACATGGGACCAATAATATGGTCGACTGACATCAGTCTGGGGAGGCAAAGCCCAGGAAATCTTGTCTGAAAGTTGCAGCGGTTGGTTTCAAAAAAATAGTAGCTGGTGTATACAAGACATCTTTTTAAAACACCCTCTGTTTCTGCCCGGTGAAAGACTCTGACCGACAACTATGTAATATCCAGCCAGATCTGCAAAAAAAAAAAATCCACAATCTGTTAGATTTGAGTGTGGATGTGAACTGTGCTTGCGGGCAAGTAATATACTTTTCAGCTTGGTGATGAAGCACTGGTGATGATGCTGCCATGGTCCTTGTGGGATGAAGAGGAATGACAAGAATCTAGCAGATGATACTGTTGCAGGTGTGGCTGCAACCACGGGCCACCTGACATGTGCCTGTTGATGATAAATCTGCATCCTCAGAAGCTCCATCCTACTTGGGCAAAACAAATGAATCTGCTTGCCTTAATTGAATGGCCAAATCCATTAGTGGGTTCCTCCGAATTACTCAAGGTTTTCATGAGATCAACTTAAATTGAATGAAGAAAAAAAGTTTACTTGGATGCATGATTTTATCTGAAGGGAACTTTTTGTAGAAACCTATGTGAATAGGTTTCACATGATGACACTTGCCTCTCCGCTGAGGCCAGATATATATATAGTGAGTGAGTACGCATGCTACTCACTCACTAGGACGGTTCACGTTGGGCACCATGACCATCTTTAACCCCAATTTTATGGCACTTGTCATAAAATTTTGACTAAAAATTCAACTTGATCCAAATCTTCCAAATTGTCCAGATACAGAGGTGTGAAAATTTCATGAAATTTTATGCTTTAAGGGTGTCAAAAGTTGGTTTAAAAATGTGTAAACATCCCAATGTGAACCGTCCTACTATTCCTGCTATCATCACATTCCATTCTACATATCATTGCACAGGTTATGAGCCTGCAAATCTCTTTCAAAAAATTTTGTTTGACTCGTCTAGTGGCTGTGGTATCCCCGAAGGGAGTAATCGTCCAAGTCAATCATATCCGTTCTCTTCTTTTCAATCATCTCATAAGCTTTATATTAGGATGGTTCACGTTGGGCCCAAATCCGTAACCCATCAGCAAGCATTTAACCACACGCTGCTGCCAAATTGGCGTGGGACGCTTGCTGACGTGTGGTTACGGATTGGATAAAAATGTCCAATGTGAACCGTCCTATTGACCGAGGTATCCCAGATTGGGTGTAATCGTCCTGGTGCTCTGTCAGAAGCCGTCTCTACTGCAAACAGTGTTTGGATAATCCAAGTTTTCTTTTTTTTACCCCCCTCCATCCCCTTCTTATAACCCCAATAACCAAAGTGAAGGATAACTCAGTGATTAAGCTTTTAGTTACACCAAAACTAATATAGTTGTGCCCTGGCAAGGAGTGACGGCAGAAAACTGTGTTATTCCAAACAACGGGGACTCTACTCCCTCCATCCTATCTTTATCAATACTTGGGTGGACACTCACTGTTTGTGGTAGTACTGGTGTATGTCATCACCGGCACTGCCGGCATTAACCGGTCAAACACGGCAGTTCGAGCGGTGCTCAAACAGCTGTGTTCAACTGGTGGTCGGACAGGCACTGTCCGACCGAAGCACCTGCCGGCGGGTCGGACAGGCCTGTCCGATCAGTTCCTGGGACCGGTCGCACAGGACCAGCCGGGACCGGTCGGACAAATCTGTCCGACCAGTTGGCTCTTGCTTTGGTCGGACAGTGCCCGTCCGACCACCGGTCGAACACGGCTGTTTGAGCACCGCTCGAACTGCCGTGTTTGACCGGTTAATGCCGGCAGTGCGGACAACCCTGAGGAAGATCAATCAACCAGCCAAATATCTTCTTCCAACTTTTCTTGGGCTGATTTTAACGCTGGTGACCTCTCCAACAAGCCTACGTTAGCAGCAGCAGCGGCCTCTGTACGGAACACTCAAGCGAACCTTGATCGTATATTTGGCCCGGCTATTGAAGCCATCCTTGACAGCAACGACGAGGTTAATCACCACGAGGCGGAGACAACCGTTGTCTCAGGACATTTCCCCAGTTCTTGGATCCAACCACAACCACCTACCCCTCATCACTCCAACGCCCCACCTTCCCCAGACATTCCCCAGCCCCCGCCCTCTCACCACGCTTCACGACTTTTCTCTTTGACTGGACATCAATTCACCCGTCCTCCTTGTTCCAGTCGCACCTCCCAACAACCCAACATCATCCCCCCAGAACCCAATCCCACCCATCACACTCCAACCTCAGGAATAGGATTCAGACCACCCCTATTTGCTGATCTGTTCAATATGCAACATAAACCACGTGCGGACATGGAGGAGGCCTGACTTCAACTGGAAGAGGCAAAGATTGTCAGCCAAGCAATCACGGCCGCGACATCCAAAATCAAGGAAGAACATTTGTTGGCCCCAGATGGAGCGAATTTCACAAAATGGGCACGCAATCTACAGGAATCGGGACACACTTACCTAAACTCGGCAGAATTTTTGAGAAACTCAACCGGAACTCGTTTCTTGAGAAGATTGGCCGGGCAATTCTTTTGGCATCAATGCACAACTCTCTTGTGTATGATGTGCAACGGATAGTGATGTCGTGCCACAACATGTTCACATTCCTCAATCAAAAATTCAACACCTTCAGCCAAGCCGCCCAGATAATGTATGGAACAAGTTTATTACGTTCCAACTGTTGGATCATCCATCATCTGCAGGACTAGCTTCGAAGCTGAGAGACTTGGCGACAGAATGGCAGGCACTCCAAGTTGAGCTCGATGAAGATACCTTCCTGGCTTTTGTACTCCAGGCCAGCGTAATACCAAACTCGGCTCTTTGCCTTGATTTTGAACGCAGGGTCAAGCTGGAAGTCCAACAAGACCTCGGTAATAAGGCCCCAACTTTTGACAGGATGATTCACCTCCTGGAGATCTGCCAACAACAGGAGGAGCTGTCAAATGGCAAGTCTAAATCGGCAGCATCGAGCCTTCAGCAACATCCAAGCATTGTCATGGAGGTGTCGACCAATCAACCAGCTGATCTGACGCCGTTTGACCAGCAAGCCTTCCTTGCTGGCGTTCCCAAAAGTCAATGGGGTGAGGCAGTGCAGTTTTACGCTGTCACCGCTAACCATTGCTTTGCGTGTGGGAAAGAAAGCCATTATATGCGGGACTGTCCAACCCGGGCGCGTGGCATACCACTGAACCAACAACAATGTGGTCCCGTAAATTTCTTGTTACTCCCCAACACACAGCCCGCCCCAGCTCAGTTTTTTCCCATAGTCGGTGCAATGTACCCACCCCCTGGTCTGACTTTCCTCCAGCAACCTTTCCCACAACAATCGTTTCACCAGCCCCCCCCCCTACCAATCTGCCCAACAGTTTCCCTACCCTCCTCAACCCTACGGTTTTCAGTCGCCGCCGTTCCAACAACATCAGTCTGGCTCCGGAATGCTCCCCCTGCAGCAACATCTGCGCCCAGCAGACAACTTTTGTCCCAACTACTCTCAACACCAATCCAGATCCCAAGCATCCACCACCAGCAATGTGTCCCGATTGACAGGGGAAGCTTCCGTGAGACAAGCAGAGGTGGATGGCTTGATAGATGGACTGTCCAGTGTGGACTTCCAGTCTATGGAGGCGAGTTTTGGTGAGGTAAGTGTTTCTGCCATTATTGACTCGGGTGCAACCCACAATCTCACAGGCAATCTTTCCTGTCTTCACAATTTCTGCCAACTCAAACATCCCATACCGCTGAATGTAGCAACCAGAGGTCCAGGAGCCTACACATCAGGCATCGGGGAACTACGTTTAAGAGTCCCCAGCGGGAGGACCGTCACATTGAATCATGTCTTCTACTGTGAGCAAGCAAGATCCACTCTCATATCTCTTGCAGCTTTACGGAAGTCTAACTTCCTGTTTCACTATGATGTGAGCAGGGATTCTTTCAAGATATTCAACGCCAACAAAGCTCATTGGTTCAGCTGTGTACTTGAGCGAGCACAAAATTGCTGGTGCATTCCATTTCCCATGATACCCCGGACTGTCCAACCCTCTACAATTGCAACGTCAACTGAATAATTCCCTTTCTCCGCGTCTCAGCTTTCTCTTCCCAAATCTCCTTCTGTTTCTTTTCCGTTTTCCTCAGTTTCCTCTCTTGTTTCTCCTATTCAGACATGCAATTCATCCTCTCTTCAACCCTATGATCCATTCGTGACCCCGTTTGAGAGAGTTTACCCATCAACGTGGAACCCTGAAACACTGACAAAAGAGGAAAAGACACTGTTGTTTTGGCATAGGCTTTTTGGACACGCCAGCCTTAGGAAAATTTGATCGATGGTGAAGTGACAGATCAGTATTGGCTTGCCAGCAACTCTCCCGCCGGGACAAATCCATTGTCCAGTATGTGCCATCACCAAGAGCACCAGTCGGAACCCGGTGTCAAGCTCCATGAGGAAGCCAGGCCGCCTCGAGATCTCATGCACAGATCTTATGGGCCCGTTCCCAGTGGAAACCCCCTGTGGCAGTACGTACCTTTTGACGCTGAGAGACATCGCTAGTGGGTACTCTTATGTGCGGTTGCTAAAAAAGAAAGATGAGGCAAATGGTGTACTGATAGAAATCATTACCACGTTAGAGAAGCAGACAGGATGCCAAGTTAAGATTTTGAGAAGTGACAATGGGGGGGAGTTTGCTAATAAAGTTCTAGGCAATTTTCTAACAGGCAAGGGCATCATAGCCAAGCGGTTGTTTCCCTACCATCATCATCAGAACAGAGTCATTGAAAGATTCAACAGGATGATAGCAGATATGGGAAGGACGGTTCTGAGCAACAGCAAGTTGCCGAAATCCTTTTGGGGTTTTGCTTTCATTTGGGCAAATCACATATTGAATCGGATTCCAAACAAGACTAGCGGTGACCGGACACCATCTGAGGCTCTTTTTCAGAGGGTGCCCACCTTCGACAGCTTCCGAGTTTTTGGATCAAAGGCCTACATCCATGTCCCGGGGGAGAAGAGGCGTAAGCTTGATGACCGGGCAGTAGAAGCGGTGGTGGTAGGACATCTTGTAGCTAGCAAGGGATGACTGTTCTGGATTATGACGGAAAATCATTACATGTCGTTGTCAATGGTCCGTTTTTTGGACAGTCTCAGTCCAGGATCCCTCATCACGCATGTGACACCGCGAGCCCCCAACTTGAAGAACCAAGAAACACACCCTCTGACGGTTCCGGAAGAAGCCAACACCCGCAAAGTGCTCAGTGATTGGACCGTCAAGAGGATGTTCCCTGAGGTTATAGCTAATTGGCTCAAGCTAGGCGACTTCCGGTTAGAGGAGGAATTCAGACGACAAGAACTTTTGGTTGACACCATTTTGGAGACGTGCGAGTTTTTCTGAGTGGACATCCCTCAAACGTACAAGCAGGCAATGAAGTTGTCTGAAAGCACAAACTGGACAGCGGCTATCATTGAAGAGCTGGGAAACCTGAAAAGCATGGAAGTATGGACGTCTGCGCCACTCCCACCGGATAAGATGGCCCTTGATGGTTGCTGGGTGTTTGCAAGGAAAGAAAATTTGAGCAGGGAACCTGATCGTTTCAAAGCCCGATATGTTGCAAAGGGTTTTAAGCAGGTTGCTGGTCAAAATTTTGGGGAAACATTTGCACCGACCGCCACGTTTGTATCGTTGCGCCTGTTACTTACGGTGGTGGCACACAATCAATGGCCAGTGCATAGCTTCGACTTTGTGGCCGCATACCTGAATTTGCCGATTGACGAAGAAGTTTGGGTCAAACCGCCGGAAGGGGTCTTGCTGCCACGTGGTCATGCGTTTCTCCTTAAGAAAGCATTATATGGCACCAGGCAAGCAGCATGCTGTTGGTGGCTGCACCTCCGGGCAATACTTGGGAAACTTGGTTACTGTCCGTCTCAATACGACAACAGCTTATACGTTCTCAAACACTCTGACAAGAACGGCGTGATATGGATACATGTTGATGACGGAGTGGTCACCGCGTCAAGCAACAACCTATTGAGAGAGTTAGAGTGCAATTTGAAGCAAGTTCTCAAGATCAAATGGAGTGCCCAACTGGAGTCAATTGTGGGATTCTCAATACAACGGATGGACAACGGTTTTATCCTGACGCAGCCTAAGCTGATTAACGGGTTTCTGGAAGCTGAGTGGAATGGGGTGATTGTTGCAAAGACTCCGCTTCCTCCAGGTTTAAACGCTGTTACGGAAGCAGGGGACCCTTCTACATCTACAAAGTACCTGTCGGTGATTGGTTCCCTGAGCTATTTGGCGGTAGGGACCCGTCCGGATATCTCCTTTGCGGTGAACTACCTGGCACAATTCTCAGCTCAACCATCTTTTACTCATTGGAAAGGCCTCAAACACCTTGTCAACTACGTCGCCAGTACCCGTGATCAACAACTATGCCTTTTTCCGGAAAAAATGCCCAAACCATTAGAAACTTTCTGTGATGCTTCATGGGGAGGAGAGCTTTCTCGGTTGTCTTATGGTGTACCAATCCGTTTTTTGAACTTCCCTGTTCTCTGGGTGTCCCGACGCCAACAGACTGTGGCGGCATCTACGTGCCATGCGGAATATATTGCTTTAGGCTTGGCAACACAACACACTCTCTGGGTGCGTCACCTCTTGAAGGATATTCTCAACGTGGATTTTGTGGGTGTCTTGCACTGTGACAATCAAGCAACGGTTCGAGTGGCCACCAATGACTCTTCCAACAAGCGGACAAGACACACTGACAGGTATTTCTATATCACCAATGAGGCACTATTCAAGAAACTCATCAAGCTGAAGTGGGTGCCGACTGCCAAGCAACTGGCGGACATATTCACCAAGAGTCTTGGGCCTGAGATTTTTGCGCGGATGAGGGAAAATTTAGTTTGACCAGCTGTTGCTTAATTTTTGTTTCTGTGGTTACTCATTGTCATAGTTAATGTGACGTTCTTTCAGTGTGCTTTTCTTGTTATTTCTATATTTCTTATGTTTTCTGAGAGGGCAGATATTTGTTCCTCCATTGTTTTTCTTTTACACTTCATTCTTCATTGTTTCTATTTCTGTTAACGTGTAGATAGTCTCTGGCGTCTAGGCGAGAGGGGGAGTGTAGAAACCTATGTGAATAGGTTTCACATGATGACACTCGCCTCTCCGCCGAGGCCAGATATATATATAGTGAGTGAGTAATACGCATGCTACTCACTCACTATTCCTGCTATTATCACATTCCATTCTACATATCATTGAACACTTTTTACCAACAGAATGGTGATCAAAATTGATTGACAATACAAACTACTCAAATTGACAGAAAGAAAAAAAAAGAGAATGTAGTGAGGATTTCTCAAGAATGTCTAGTGACCTGAATATGAGCTGGAAGAATTTGTCATTTGTACCCCATTTTCAATAAAGGGTGGATTGAGTTGATCTTGATGCATGTGATATTGTGTATTGCACTGAGGTTTACCCATTGATAAACAGTTTGCTAAGTTGAAAAAATTAAATGTACAAGTACTAGAAAGATTATCATAGATTTTGATTGGATCCATTCAGCCAATTTAAGACTATACTTTGATAATTGAGGTCAAGATGAATTGGAATACCATTAAGCCACTCAGCTATATATTCCAAAAGGGGTGGATTTGATTAAATGAACATTGCATGAGACCAATGTTGATTGGCATAAACATTGAAATAAAGATTGAATGACATCAAGATTGGAGGAGATAGGAGTGAATCAGAAAAGGAGTGAATGGGATCAAGATTGAAGAAGATGAGAAATGAACCAGATGTGAAAAAGACAGGAATATATGTGATAATGATGAATATATATTTAAGTAACCAATTAGATTAAATGAAGCAAATAGGTCTTTATGAGTAGAAAGATGAAACAGCCCTCAATTTTTTTAATCTAGCATATTCAATCATGATTTCATCTGCTGGTTTTACGTCGGATATGAGATCCCAGAAGCTTCCGGGATGATTGTGATCAACGAGTTTTGTTTTGAGTTGCCAGGCCACATGTCTGTACCAAGCGTACAGCAATGTCAAACAAATTTTGTATGGTTCAATGATCATAGGTCGATCATTACTGGTGAGTATTTCTGATAAATATTTTTGCACGTCACTATATCGTTCTGCTATTTTTGAGTTAGGTATAGGTTCAATATCCACTACACCATAAATTGGCAAAGAATCTTCCGTTTTTTTAAAGATGTTCTTATCTAACCACTTGACGAAACTTTTTTCCGATGTAGATTCCGATCTTGAATTGAATAGTTTGGACCAGACTCCATTTTGTTCGGCAATTTGATGAAAGGCGATTGAATATTCGACGATTTTCAGGATTGCAGTCTGAATTGGCTTGGTATCCCTTAGTCGGTGTTTCTTCGACTTGGCATCGTGCTTAATAAGCACAATAAAAAATCGTCTCTTCCCAATTGCATCGTTCTGTTCTGGCAGTTCTGGTATGACCGCAATCGGTAAAGCGGGTAACTTGTCCCTACTTGCGCGCCAAAATGGCAGCTTGATCTCGTCTAAAGCTTTCATCTTCTTCCCGAGAGTTTCTTCATATTGCGTGTAAGTGTTTGAGTGTATCGCGCCTTTCCATGAATTAGTCAAATCGAATAGGCCATCGAACTTTGATTCACGGAGCATATCTTTCAACTTATGTTCACTGCTTGAGAAATCAGTTCCCCACCTAATATGTTGATTTTGATCGCTGATTTCACGGTTGGCGTCACTTGAATATGACCTTGAGATTCCTGGAGGGGTCGTTTCCTCTTCTTCTAAATTTTCATTCCGATCATGCATGTCATTCGGACTGTGAGTTTCTTTTCCCACTGGACCGTTGGTCTTGACCTTTCTAACGTATCGACGTATTGGATGAACTTGATCAATCGAAGTCCCAGGCGGGGTAGTTAATTTGGTCGGCATATTGACTAACAAAAATCGCGAGTTTTATAGATTTCAGTTGCTGAGATTGAATCCATAAGGTTAGCTGCTGACCCGAATAATATATACTGACCTTCTCCCGCGTCCGAATCTCCAACAGTTTTTTGGGCTGAGTTATGTAACTTAGCTAGGCTTGGTAAATCCAAAAATTCGTAAGAGAATGGATTCCATGAGGGAGAAGCTTGAAATAAATATGCAGATCAAACGTATGCATATCAGTGCGTCGAGTCAAATAGAAATCAAGATGGCATGAATGAAGGGATGATTTATCAACAACGTACTTAGTTTCTCAATGAAAAATTCGTCTGACATGTCGCTTGAATCGACGGAGAACTCCGTGGTAAGTCTGAACTTGGCATCTTCCGGATGGGGTTCGAGAGGTTCCAAGGTGTGGTAGAAGGTGTGCAAGTCGGAATCTGACTTATCGGCGAGACGAGCATGTGTGAAGTCCTCTGCTGCAACATGAACACCAAAGGGCGAGGTGTTCACCAGGTGGAAATGACGAAAGATCAAGGCCAAGTGAAAGCCAAGGACGTATGTTTTAATTTTCCGAGCCATCTTCTACTATGAAGTTGTCGTGATGTGGTGAAGTGAGAGGAGCACACAACTCCGTATTATTAATATTTTCTATCTCCTCCATTTTGGAGAGGAAGATTCGCATGAGGGCCCACGTATGGACTGTCTCTTAACAAACATGTCTCAAAGGAATACTTGCCCTCTGACGGGGTGCAATGTACCGTTGCTTGGCTCTGGTCAGGTAAGTAGCCCACTGATCCCTGAGCCACCGCGCCATGGGACCAATAAGGTCGGCTGTCCGGGGAGTCAAAGCCCGGAACATCTTGCCTGAAGGTGAAAGCGGTTTGTTTCAAGAATTCAGGAGGTGTACAATACATCTTTCTACAACACCCTTTGTTTTCGGCCGGTGAAAGATTGTGAGCGACAAGTAATATCCACCTAGATTGGGAAAGGATAATTCGCAACTGTTGTTGTTGGATTTGAGTGTCAAGTGTATTTACGAGCAAGTGCGCTATTCTTCTTGGTGATAAGGTAATAGTGGTGATGCTGCTGTGATCCCTCTGCAATGTCAATGAGGAGGAATGAAGAGAGCCTAACTTAACTAAGTCCCACCCTCCTTCCGCGGTCGAGTGGTGAAGCATTGTGCTTGCCGACCGGAGGGAGGGGAGGGTCCCTGTGGGACAAGTCCCCCCTCCGACATACAGAGGGACTTAGTTAAGTTAGGAAGAGAGCCTACTGTCAATGTGCAGAAGGCCTGGTACAACTCAAACTGATGATGACCCAGGTCCCAGAAGAGGGCATACGTATACTCATCTTGACGGTAGTCAAGTTGAAAACAATATCTAAAACCAACTTCTTAGGTTACATCACAAGCCAGTCCCCGTCAGGTATGTACTGGTATGTAACCTCAGGAAGTTGGATCCCTCATAGCTGATCTGATCTGATATAACAACATCACTATCACCCTGTTACTGAAAGGGGTAAGCCATACATATCCCAATATTGTCCTCGCGACACGACGCAGAAGGGGACTGACCCTAACTTAACTAAGTCCCTCCTTCCATTTGCCTGCAAGTCCCGAAGGGCCTTCGAAGGAGGGACTTACGGTAACCAGCCATACATGTGTATTTCAGAAACGCACACAGATAGAGTCAGAGAGAGACGGGGAAGATGAGCACGACGAATACTTTACAACCTAGTGTGAGGAGATGAAATAGAGAAGACAGAAGGGAATATGGAGGGGCGGGGTGCATGATCTGGACAACGACCCACCGGGCCCGTACTTGAAGAAGAAGATAGAAATATAGGCGAATGCGACCTGTGTGCGTGCGTGCGTTGAAAGATGACGTTCCGACATAGAAGTCCCATCATGTGCTTCACGGTTTGCTGGGGAAATCCGGGTTCAATGCCCTTTCCTGGAGGGACCGTATACGGGTGGATCTCAATGGACCGGTCTGGCGTTACATGTCTGTATTTGTGAGTCGAGAAAAGCAGACGATTCAAGAAAATCTTTCGCATCCATCACCATTCTTTGCGGTTTTGAGTTTTTTTTTTTTTTAATTTTTACTCGGTGTCAATTCTGTTTTTGTATGGTATGGTTTCGTTAGGGTTGGCCTATGATGCATCGCTCAATGAATCATCTGGGGAATAAAAATGTCGCTTCAGAAAGATGGATGGAGGGTATGTATACATGTATGAGAGTGACTTGTTGACTGACGTTACCAGCGCCGCCCCTGCCGACATGGACGGGATCGAGCTTATGTTGGTCGTCATATAAGGCTTCGATTTCCTTCTCTTCTTGCTCGAGTTTCCTGATCTGAGTCTGTTCCTCAGCCCTCTTCTTGATATCACTTTTGTGTGTATGTAAATATGTACATACAGAAAAAAGAAAAAAGAGAGAGAGAGAGAGAGAGTTCAAATATATTGATAAGCAAGGTGGGTTGAGGAGGAGGGAGTGTTTGATCCGAGGGATTGACTGACCGGCTGGGGCTGCGGATATTGCCGGCGCCTCCACGGCCGTGGGAGCGAGGCAAGTCGGGCATTTTCTTCATCACGCGGTCGGTGGCCTGCTGCTCTTGCTGGTCGTTGAGCGCCGCGCGATCTCGGCTTTTGGACGAGACCATGTTGCCTGCGCCGCCTCTCCCGGTGGACGCCGTGAATCCATTTTTCCTATCCGGAGACCTGCCTCGACGCGAGGGGTCTATCACAGCATACATTCTCATCAGTCTTTCTTCTTGACTAAAACAAAAGAGAGAGAGAGAGAGAGAGAGAAGAGCTGACTGGTGCTGAGCTCTGAGGGGGGTGGACTGATGACCTCCCGGACTCGATGGACGAGATCGTTGAAGGATTCCTTGATCATTCTGCTGGGTGATCGGGTGCGGCTTCGGGATGATGTTGGGTGGGTTGGGGTTGCTGAAGTGGTGGTGGTGGTGGTGGTGGTGATGGTGGTAGTTGAGGCTGGTGGTGATTTCATGGTTACACAGCAAAGGAGAATCGAGATGGAATCCAAAATTACAATTTTCATGAAGGAACAACTTTAATAGCGATTCACCATTAATTGCGGTCAACGCATACATACAACTCATTCATTCATTAGGTAAACATAAATACATCACTTGACCTCACTTGACATAACAGCATGACACCACATGGATATCACCGCAAAACCGTAATATGATCAGCACCTCATGACGAATCACGATCTACTCTGTATGAATCAGCTGCTACATACACCACCGGGCCAAACGGCCGTTCGTCCGACCAGCTCAGGGAGCGTTGGTCTGACCAGTGGAATTGGCTTGGTGACCGCCGATGGACTAGCGTTATGAGGTCACCACCAAAAACGACACCACCGGGCCATCCCAACGTGGGTCCAACAGTCGAGATGGACGATGGTCCAACGATGTTTTTTTGCTGGCTGGCCGACGTTGGTCTACTGTTTTGAGGTCACCACCAAAAGCGGGCACCGGTGGATGATGGAAGGACCTATCGTCCTCCTCCGATCATCCAACGGAGTTCCGACCGCCTCCTGCACCCACGTCAGTCCACCGTTCCTCCAAAAAACTGATGGTGGGAGGGACCAACGTTGGTCAGCTCATTTGGTGGTGCCTAACGGGGGCACCATTTGCAAAAATAATCACGCACATGAGGCTTGAACCATTGACCTTGCAGTCAGAGGGCCAAGTGCTACACATTTTCCATTGTGCCATGAGACTTATATCCAGCCCCTCCGCCCACAAGTCATCATCCTCACTTTGGCCATTATTTTCAAAGAAAGAATGTATAAGTCATTTTTTTTTTATTTTTTTTGTCATTTTTTTTTATGTGTAGCCTCTTTCTAGGAGTGAAAGAGGCATGGAAAAACACATGTCATTTTTTTTTGTCACAGACAGTGTCCCAGGTGCCGTACCCTGCCATACCTGCTGCAACTGCGCTCACCGTCAGCCCACCGTTCATCCAACCCAGTGTTCATCGGTTGGGTGGGCGTAGGGGGCTGAAGGTGAGGCTGACGGTGAAAAAGCCCGTCATCCAACGGTGGCGGTTTGGCGCCTACCATGATCCAACGGCGGCTCACCCACTGGTGGTCCACCGCTCTCCAGACGGTGGTCCAACCAGGCGGTTAGTCCCACCGTTGTAAGACTGTTGGACCATCGTCGCGACAGTCCCAACGGTGGGACCAGGCTTGTTCCAACGATCCTGCGACCCTACCGTCAAGCCACCGTTAAGACAGTGGGGGCGCGGTGTGGAATACGCCCAACAGTGGTCCAACCAACCCCGATCAAGGGAGGTGGCCCGGTGGTGGAGCTGGGTGAGAGCATGGGTGGGCGCACCAGCCCCAAGCGAAGGTGCGACCATGCTTCGACCAACCTCCACTGTACGTAGTATGTGTCATAGGTTGAGCGAACGGTGCCCCGCCTGACACACCACGTCAGACCAACAGATTCCTGACTGAGTCATCATCCGAGGAACCAGCCCAGATGATAGCGGATCGGGTGCATATCCGCTGCCTCTGACTGATTCGGCCTTGACAATAGCTCTCCATGCAATGTGTGTGTTCGGATCATGTAGTTATTTCGGATTTTTTTTTTTTTGGATCGGAGCATTGCAGATTTATTGATTGATCGTTAAAAAAAAGTTGAGTGAATGCCTTAGAATTCAGTTTTACACATGTGTCTTGCTAGATTGACAATCATTAACATGCAATAAAAACAGAGAAGTGACGAGAAGCTCTAATCAAAAGAGAAATCGAAGAAAGTAGTGGGAATGAGATGTGAAGCGCCAGCCGCCAGTCTTAATTTACACTTGGCTGAACGAGGCTGCCGCGTTAGGAACTCGGCGGCTTCGGGAAGTGTTTTTTTGCTCAAGGACTTCTTCCTCCGTTGGTATAAGTGCTACATCGGTCGGTAACTGCTCGTAGGCTGCGTCTCCAGAGCCAAAGAAAAAAAGATCCTTTTGTAGTATCAACCCCGACCACCTGGGGGTTTAATGAGACAAGGTATGAATGTATATATATATAAATATTGTGAGAATGAATGTGTCGCTCGCTCAGAGTGAAACAAACTTACGCATGGGAATAGTCAAGAAGCCAAAAGCGGAGAATTGGGGATGGTAAACGGATTGATGAAGTATAGAGAACACTGAAGTTCTACAGCGGTAAGCTCAATGATGGACGTGTCCCCTTGAGCTGAGGAGTCACGATTGCGGACAATGACACAGTCCGAATCAGAAGCATTGATGGAGACTGGCATCGTCGACAAGATTGTGGTGGGTATGTTAGCTCACAGAAGTTGTCAGATTGCGAGGAAGTCACAGAAATTGTCAGATTGCGAGGAAGCAACTTCCCCACCACACCCACACACCCTTTTTATAACTGTGTCGCCCACACAGCCACACCACTCATTCCTTCACCTGCGCGGCCCAGCTTGCTCTGGTCAACCGCGAGAGGGAACACCGGGAGATTTTGAAACCTTCAGCTACCGGTGAAGGTTTCATGCACACCCCCCCACCAACGGTGGGCCTGCTGCCTGGTTGGAAAGACCTCCATCCAGCGGTGAAGTTACCCTCACCGTCGGTGAAGGGTTTTGAGCATACCCTCCACCGACGATGGTGGGTCAGCCGCCAGGCCACCATTCCTGGGACAGTGGGCCAACGGTATCATTGGGCCCGACGTCAGAGGATAGTGGGGGGAACGCCTGGAGCTCCCGCCGTTGGCTCACGGTCAGGGTGGTCAGGCGAACAGATGGCAAACCCCCACCAGTTGACCAACCTGAACCGATCAAAAAATGTGGCCCGGTGGTGTAATGCTATTTAACCCCACACCGCACAGACAGGTTAAAGGCGTGGTCATGGGCAAGCTCCACTTGAGAGAGAGAGAGAGTCGAAACTCCGGGGGGTGGCTCACTGGCTGCTGAGATGGCTCTCTCTGCTTTAATACGCCCAACTGACGAACAAGTCACATGATACTTATTACGCCTTAAAGAGCCCAAAATTGCATCATCATCACCTGCACAGGGCTTGCATGTGCCCCAGGCGCAACGTCCAGTGGAGACTGAATGGTCCCTCCCCATCATCCTTGCAGGACCATGCACATACATACAGATCATATATATATTATTACTTGAATAGTGTCTAAACACTCATCAGCTCAACTTCAAAAAGAACACCGTCTCCAGTTGTTCGGACGACAAGCATCGATCACACAGCATGTCATCAAATCCATCCGAGCAGAAAGGCACGTTCTATCAGCACCAAGATTTTACCAGCTTCATTTGCTAACTTGCTTTCGAGACAAATGATTCAACAAACATGTACTTGATCCGTAGCCGGGAAAAAAAAAACATAGGAACATTACAGTAATCCTTGTCGCTGTAAATCCTCGTAAGTCTGTATCACCCAAACCAAAAAAAAAGCACTCAATGATCAGATCAATGCAACCACATAGAGGGTCAAGAAAAAGGGCAAGGGAAAGAAGGGGGGAGCGCAACTTTACGGTTGTAGACGTTCCCTTCGTCGTCCTCCAACTCCTCCATTGTCTCGTCCCTGAAGATCTCAGCGCGGCCTTCCGACTTCAGTTTCTCCGCCACTGTGACAAATGATGAAAAAAAAAAAAGACCAGCTGATTCATTCAGCAGCGGGGTTCAATCACACAAGAGGGAGGGGGATGCAGGGGGCGTACGTGCAAACGCATCCTCGATCCGTGTGATCTCGTGGAAATGCTTCGTGTTGGGTAAGCCCAAGGCGCGCATGCCGAAAGCGTGACGAGATTCCTGAAAGTGGCGCTCGAAGTTTTTCCTAAAATAAAAAAAAGGAGCGAGAAAAAAGAGGAAGTGAGTTTTATTTGAAATTTTGCCACAGGATCCAACTGGGTAACCAAGAAAAAAAAAAAAAAAAAAGGAGGGGTGAAGGGAGAGGCTCACCTGCCCATATACACAAAATCGCTGCAGATCTCGCACTTGTACTCCACGCCCAGTCCGTGCAGTTTGTAGAGCCAATACGGGATCGGTTTCCCGTCCCATCCGAGGGGTAGTTTCAGCGGGTTATAGATGCGCGCCTCGTCGTCTTCGTCCTCTTCGCCCGCCTCCCCATTCCCACCCCCAGCCCCACCCGTACCACCACCACCGTTGGCAGCTATTTCGGCTTGCCGCTCGGCCTCCAGCCGCTCTTTCGCTTCGCGCTCCTCGTACTCTTCGATCTCCTGTTGCCGCTCTTTATCTGTGAGCGCCGCCCGTCGCTCTACGTTCGCTTTCGTATCCACCCGGAAGGACTCCAGCAACTTGCCTAACAACTCAATCTCGTGTTCCAGAAACGCAACGGGCCGATCTTTGGCACGCCGTAACTCCTTCAGGTTGTTTGCACTCGGCTCCTTCGACGCATCAGTCTCCTTCAATTTTTCGATCGCTTTGAGATGCCGCTTGGACTTCAGATGAGCGTCGTATACGGTCTGCTTGGAGTACATCTTGGTGCAGGCTTCGCACCAGATCCCTTCTGTGTTCTCGACCTCCTCATATGTCCATCCTGCAACCTCCCCCGCAGCCCACTTGTCTTCGAATTCTGTGTATAGATTATCTAGATCGGCGTCCAGGTCGTATAGCGGATGTGTACGTCGATGAAAAGATTCGAGGTAATCGCGGAGATCTTTGAGATATCTGTGCAGAACTTCCATCTTTTTTAGTACAAGAGAATTACAGGAAGAGAACAAGGGGATCAAGATGAGGAATTTAAGGAGCTAACGTGATATATTCTGGTCGATTTTTGGTTGTCCGGGGGATGTTATCAAATTGATCAAACTTGTCAATGTATGAGATGTAGGGAAGTCTTTTGGATGCGAGGTTCGAGGTGGAGGTAAGATTGTTGTAGGTATCGTGCAGGATGTGTAGGTCGAGATAGCGTCCGAGTAGCTCTTCACCGGTAAACATCCGATCGATGACTAGTCATCCGATTGGAGAACGGGTAAGAAATCTGCTTCCGGTAATTTTGTATTATAAGGGAGAATGGAAGAAGGGCTTACAGTCACGACCATCGATGACTTCCCCCTCTAATCCGCTCCAATCGAAAGTGATGGAAAGATCGGGGTTAGGATGGTGAGGATATTTGCGATGGAAGTCGTTGAGTTTCCCTAGCCGGGAGTAAAACTCGGCCAACTCCCCCGCGGTGGTATCCGACAACTTCTCCATCTCCGTCGCCCGTTCATGGTCTCGATCGGTATACGATTCCAGCAAGCTTCCTGCTCGAAGCGTGATGAGCTCCGAGAGGTATTTTGCCCGATGCGCTTGGATCAGTTTGTCTCGGTGCGACCGCGGTGCGCCGGGGAGAAGAAGCGTCGTTAGATAACTCGTCAATCGATCTAGATCCTGCTTGCACACATTCCATAACAACGTTTGTCAGATTGAGATCGATGGATCACCCTTTTTTTATTTATTTTTTTATTACTGCTTTGATGCTGACCTGATGTGTTGCTCGAACGTCCTCCAAGATTGAGAATGACATGGTGCTTGCTTGCTTGGTGCTGAAGAATGGAAAGAGCCAGTAAGCCAACGCCTGGCTGTTGGACCACCCGAGGAGAGAGCGTACTGCGTCTGCGGAGTAACACAGCTGTTTTTATGCAGCGCGGGTTCATGCGGCGCTGCGGGGAGGAAAGCGACTGCGGGCGCCCAGCGCGGCCCTCCGTGGTTATGTATGTATTGAGACTGATCGCCACTCGGTGTGGTCTGGAAATACCTTAAATTAGTCTTTGGCCAGCAACTTGCATCTCATCATCCATCACTCGAGCAGAAAATGGTCAATAGCATCTACTCCGCATACCAGGAGCAGCTCACACACAGACTCACCCAGTACATCGACTCACTCGACCGGGAAACACTCAACGAACACACCCAGCCCACGGAGCACATCCAGGAAACGGTCAGCCAGCTCATCCTCCAGCTGCCAGAACTGCCCCCCCTTGCAGCCGACCTCAAGCGGAACATCGTCTCGTCCGTCTTCTCCGCCCTCATCAGCCATCTCAACCATACTAACTCAAACCACGACAAACCCTACACCCTCTACCATCTCCTCGACCTCGCACTCGCATTCATCGACCATGGGCTCGCCGTACCCGAACTGGCCCTCGGCTGCATCGAGGAGATCCTCGAGACCGCAACCGTCCCACAGGCACAATTCATCTTTGGCTACCTAGAATCAAGGGTACAGAAATTAACGATGGTAAGATTGCCATCTATCATTCAACTAATCAGCATCATCCACCTCTGATTTTTGCTTCACTTAGGATATGCTTCCCGACAGAGGGAAAGGCTTAATCTTCCTACGCATGCAAAACAACCTGCTCAGAAGACTCTCCAAATCACTCCATACGGTCTTCTGTGGAAGAATCTTATGCTTCCTCTCCTCCGTCTTCCCCATTGCCGAGAAGAGTGGGGTCAACCTACGCGGGGCATTCAACAGCGGAAACATCACTAAATTCGACCAATTCACAACCTTCCTTCCTACTAACACGGATGAAATAGAACGCGGTGATAGTAGTAGCAGCAGCAAAGATCCCGAGAAAATGGCTCTGCAAACTGATGCTGCCCAAATGACACACCCTCCAGTCAATACAATCACAGCAGAGATCAAGCAGCCCGTCACTCAAATTGAAGAGATCAAGCAGCCAGTCAATCCAGTCGAAGAGGTCAAGAAACCCATTACTCCAATTGAAGAGGCGAAGCAACCCGACGATTCCGCACGAGCCAAGGCATCCAAATCCGGTAAATGGTCTCTTTTTTTTTCCCCCACTGGGCAATTTATTAACAACACTGACACTTTCTAACGAATTAGCTGCCGATAAACGTGAATTTTACACGCGGTTCTGGTCGCTCCAAGGTCTGCTATCAAACCCACCCGAGCTGTTCAAGTCGTGGACCCCCGATCTATCCGTCCCCGCCGCAACCACCAGCTCAGATCCTAACGCCCCACAGCCCTCAACTCCAAACCTGAAGAAGCTGAAGGACGGGATCTCGAAGACGTTGGAAGTGTTTGGGAGGATGACTAGAAAGGAACTCGACCTGGGCTCAACTCACCATCATAAGTCAGAAGATCAGGATGGCCTCGAACAATTCTTCTTTCCTAAATTCTTGACCAAGAGTAACTTGCTCGATCTTGAGGTGTTTTTCAATCTTTTTTTTATATATAGATCTTCATTCACGTCACCCAATTTTCGATTGTTAATTTGCTCGCTTCCGCCTTGGTTAAACTCATCTCATCTAGATTGCAGACCCGTACTTTCGCCGGCAAGTGTTGACCCAATTCTTGATCATCCTGCAATACATTCGCGGCTTCTCACCCGAAGAAAGAGCCAAACGCGCCGCACTTCCGAAATCCAACCGGATCAGCGAGATTCCTTACATCTATCAAGCTAAAGACGTCAGTTTTTTTTTGTTTCTGGTCGCTTTTTTGGTGCTGCTTTGCGGCGTGAATTGATCGCTGCTTCATATGGTCGACAAGTAGGAAGCCTGGGTGCTCAAGTTGAGTGGAGAGGTCTGGAAAACTCTCTATGCTACCCCTCCGCATGGAGAAATTTTTGCAATGACCATCCAGCAAATTTTGATTCGGGAATCTAGCTGGGTACGCTATCACAACGACAAATGTGTTATCTCTCCAAAAAAAAAGGTAGTAGATAAGTTCTAATGATACATTCCTGCACCTTATCACGATTAAGATCATGTGGAAAGCTGGTTCATGCGCAAGCTTTGAGAAGCCGAGCTTGGATGTCGATCCTTCCCCAGGATATAAGAGAATAACCAGCAATCCACTCAAGTTTCCTCATTCTGTGGGGACACCCGCTCTCAGTAAACTATGGGAAAACAAAGTATCCCCTGAATCGATGGAGAAAATCGATCCCACCGCTGGGTAAGTCTCTTAGATTAAGTGACTCCCGTTGACCCGCTTTAGATCTCTGATCGTCGCTTTTGAACCTCCGCTCTCAGGGTTCCCGATTTGAAAACTCTGCATCTCAAAATCCTACATGTGGAGCAGCAGTTGGAGCAACTCCAGGAAAACATGCCCCCCGACACAGACCCCAAAGCGGAGACCCTGAAATCACAAATTCAACAGCTTCAAGAAGTGCGTGTTTCTCTCTACCTTTTTTTTGCTTGTAGAAAAGCTATTTATTGACATGCCTGATCTCTTTCGTTTCCTCAGCGAAAAGCAGGATTATCATGGCGAGCATTACGAATTGCACAAAATTCATACTTGCAGTTTTTTGGCAAGATTGGGATGCCGGCGGATGTGAACAAATTGATGGCGATGATCGAGGAGGCCAAGAACCGGGGCGGGGTTCCGTTGAGCCGGCCGGTATCTGGGATGAATGCGTCGCCGCTGACGACGCCCAACCTGCAGCTGCTCGGGGGCGAGCCGCCGGCGGGGACGGAGGAAGATCCGGCAGAGAAAAGGGAAGAAGAGGAGTTGGGGCGGAGGACACGTGAGCTGCACCGCGTTCCCTCGAACGACACGAGCCAGCCGGACGTGGTGATGCTTGATGGAGAGAGCATCATGGAGAGCGTGGGTGGGCCGGCGCTGACGAGCGAGCTGGACGGCGAATTGATCAGCGACAGCCAGCCCTCGGCGCCGCAGCACATAACGGGCGTTCTGACGGACGAGGGCCAGTCGATCAGCCCGGTTTCGCGGCCTGTGTCGCCCCAGCCGATCCCCTCATCAGCCGCGCCGAACCCGTCCATCCGGCCCCCACCCCTTCAACGGCACCCTTCCCACACCCACCAACCCTCCGGGCCCGCGGCACAACAACACATATCACCCACCCAGGCCCACCCGTTCATGTCGCAACAGCAAAGCCACGAGGGAAACAGGGTGTCGGAGGTGGAGCAGGTGATCCGGCGGATGGAGGCGCAGGCGAACCGGTCGGCCGTCGGCACACCCACGCCGCCGCCGGCATCCAGCGGCGCGTCCGGCGGCGGTGGGGGCCGCCACTCGTCGGGCGGCGGCGGGGGCGGGGAGTATTCCCGCGGCCACCAGCACGGGGGGATGATGTACTACCACCCCTCACTGCCCTCCAATCCGCTCCACCACTCCCACAACCATGCCCTCCGCCGACCTCCCCCCGCACCTTCCTCCGCTAACCACCTCATCAACTCCGCCGCCTCCAATCCCTCTCCCCTCCTCAAACGACCCGTCACCGACGTCATCGACCTCGAGGCCCCCGATCTCGCATCCCCTAACGACCCCAAGAAAATCAAAAATTAACCCTTGGCTTGTGTTCGATTCTCCTTCCCCCATTCCCTTTCTTCTCTTTTTCTTTTTCTTTTCCTTCAATTTCATTCAGTTCCTTGAATTTTTATTTATTTATGTTTTTCTTTTTTTTTTTGTGCGGTGCAGTGCAGTGGAATGAATTCTAGTCTCTTGTATTCTACATACTCTTTCTAATTCCTTCCTCCCATTTAGACTCAGACTCTGCTGTTACAAGCCGACACAAATATATGTACAAAGCTCTCTATCAGGTAACAATGGACTGAGGCCCCAGAGGCATCACGCCTTGTTGTCCAGGGTACTCACCGTCAGCGGAGATATGTATTATGTACATACATACAACCCCAAAGAGATCTGCCCAGGCTGCCGCTCCTCCCCCAAGTCCATGTCATGATTTCATCAAGGTACGCGCATCCATTCAAGTGAAGAAAGTTATCTTCTAAGGATCCCCCATTACATAGATGGATGTAAGGCACCGTTCTTAATTTGGAGAATCATGAGCTCGCGTTCATCCGCCCCTTGTTCTTGATCAGAAAGCGGCGTATCCATCAGTTTTACTCTTATCCCGGAATCTCTTGGATGAATTTGATGCAATCATGCTGTTATTCCCAGATTCTCTTACATTAATGATCTAGTAATGGTGGTGATAAGATGCTAACAATGGGAATATCTCATGAGAAATGGCGAATTGGTTGAAAGGAAATGGCAGAATGGGACGTTCACTCTGAGCCACTCGACTGCATTGAGCTACTTGACTGAATTATAGGGTCACTGATGATAGAAAACAGGAATGGAAAAGACTGGAAGGCACCAATGGAATTGCAGCGTGAAACATTGAACTACGGAGCCTGATGATGGACTTTAGGAGGGGGGGTAAATTGAGAGAAGAGGATGATCTTGTTAATGGCTTGTGTCAATCGTTGATTATCGAAAAGTGGTAAATCCTCAGGGTTTTGGATCAACTGGCGTGGGGCTTTTTCTTGCATCAAAAGAGACACAATCTGCCAGGCCAATCCCATCTTTTTTGTAGGAGCTCGCAGATTGGCCTCTCTGCCCCTTTGGTTGTCATCATTGAATGATTCGCTCAAGCTTCTCCATGAGCGGCTCTTATTGATAGCATTATGTTGATCGTTCTCGATGTCGTTGTATAATGACTCCAATTCCTTCAAAATGACATGGATCACTCGATCCATCTCTTCTTCCTTTTCATTCATCAGTGAGATAGAAAGTACAGTGAAGGCGAGGATGCTTTTGGTTATGGTTCTTCTGTATTTCGCTCGTCCACCATCTGTCTCATGTTTCGCCTGTGACTCCGCTATCAATCTCAATTGCTTCAAGGTTTCTGTCATAGAATCTGCAATAGGCTTTCCGTGATGAAAAAGGAGTTTATCTGCAATTTGGACCGACATTTCGAAAATGTCTGACTTGAGTATGTGTTGCTTTTTTAGCAATTTAGGATAAGAATTTCTCTCGTTGATGTAATTAATGAGATCATGAGCGCTTTCGATGATAGTATTAGTATCGGATTCAGCGTCTTTTTTCACTCGCTTTAAATGTTCGAAAGCGAGTGGAGTCGCAATCTGTGCAGAGGCGCCTCGGATGCTGGTATCTCCCTTCATTTCTCGACTTTCAGTAAGATCTACCATGGGATGGACGAAACCTGAGTTCTCAATTTGTTCTTTATTGAATTCTCTCAAATTACCCTCGGGGCTACTAGTGGAATGAGGTTCCTTCGGCACCATGTTTTCCGTTGGATGTTTGTCTTGTGTTGGCGATATCGGAATTGGTGTAGAATCCTGTATGATATTTTTCTCATTCTGCCGTTCGAGGTGATTCTTGTCAAAAGTGAACGTCCTGAATCGTTTCTTTGGAGGGAGCAAGTTTCCATCCGAAGTTTCCGGGTCGCGATGATGAGCTTTGTGGTGGTTGGCACTGCTTGTAGGACGGCTTAGCTCGAACAGGGTTAGTGCCGCAATTTCGGCCTGCATTTCCGACGTTTCGAGTCTCTGCAGCTTCCATTGTTCATCATGAGCAAAAAGGGAGGATTCGGTTGATGGGTGGACAATATAGGTAGACTTGGGGAGAGAAGTCCTTTCCGGTGACTCGGCCAAGTCTATGATTATCGCCCCATCCGGAATCCCTTTCTTCCCTGAGGTCGCGGTTGACAGTTTTGGGATCAAGTGCTGGTCAGTCAGAAGGGACATCAAGCTTAAGCATGAGATAAGGTAGATCTTCATGTTGAAAATGTTTTTCGCCTGGACGGAAATTATATTCTGTTGGCTCATTGGATCATGAGGAGGCGGACGGCTTGTCGCCTTCAATAATTCTTACCCGAAATTTATACATACGCATTCCGTTGGCTCGTTTGGGGCGGCGGACAAGCTGATTACTCTCAATTGTCACGAGGTTTCAAAACATAGGGGTTGATACTGGTGACCGCTCCATGGAGAGCCTGGTTTGGGAAACTCAGGGAAGCACACTGCGACACCCAACCTTATGTACTGGTTTTGTTTCATAACATTTGCCCCAGTTGTAAGCAGCCAGCTTCTGTTTCGAGTCTTGACTCAATTCAATCAGGATCATGACAGGGTTGACTCTACGTCTATGTAATAAACATATGTGTCTGTTCCCACTAGATCCAGACAGACAGTCTGAGGATGAACGGGTCACCACTGAAACTGACAGTGCTTGTAGGCAAGCTGTGAGGCACCACCTATACCTCCCCTTTCTTAAATGACACGGAGGTCTATATTACGAGAGGATAGGGGCAGTTTATCTTCAATATGAAGATAAACTCTTGCAGGGACTTTATGATTCAATAGGATTCATATTGACGTGATGGATGAGATGATGATAAGAAACAAAAATATCGCTATGAGGAAGGAGAGAGGAACAAAAGTGTTGGAGACTGGGTTGTGACAGGTCGGTGATATCTGGAATCAGGGTGCTGCGGGTAGTGATAGGCTGGATTAGGGTTTTCTCATCTTGTTTGCTGTGCCGCATCGAGTTGTATTTAGTCTACGGCATCGCGCGCCGGTACCGGCCCTCTTCTCTTCTTCACCGAGTTGAGGGACCGATACCCGGGACGCATCCGTGAGCTGATGCCATTGCCGTGCATGCCGTAGAGCTGTCACGTGTTGTTTCTCACAAGTTAAAAGCCGCCTCTCCATAGCGTTGCGTACACGGCGGGACGATTCCGAAAGTTCGGAATACACCCCTTGGGCGTTCCAGCCACTCAGGGGTCGCACGACCAGTTCTGGCGCCCCCGTGACCGCACCGAAGTATCTGTCATCGTTGCGACCCTGACCTAGTCAGGGGGGCGACGCCAGTCCTATCGGCGTCCCCCGGTGGCCCTAATGACGGCCACTTCTGGCATTGAGGTCATCGCGACCCCGGTAGCCTACAACACCACTCCGGCAAGGTCGCGGGGTCGCTGCCGGCCCCATCGGCAGCCCTAAGCGGTCATTGCGACCTGGTAACTCAACAATTTTGTTCATGACAAACTTTGTCAGACATGATCGTTTGACGTGAGTCACCTGAAAAGGTGATTCATTTTTTTTTTTTTTTTTTCAAAAAAAATAACTTCAGTGAAAAAGAGTCATCCGAGTGTAGTAAGCTGTGGTGGACATTGGTGTGATATGCCGTTTCACCCAGGAATGTTATAGTGTGCTTCTTGTCCTAATGGTCATGGCTGATCAATGACAATGACAGTGCAATTGCATGAGGTCGGTGCGCTGTGAGAGTTCGACTCTCTGTGCAGCCCACTTTTAGGGGCTGCAGACCCTGCCTCCCTGCACTTACCGATTCGGTAAACCATGCTCGTTGTCACAATGACGCATTAAGCATGACCGATAGTGACCGGTAGGGACATAGCAGTGAACGCCAAGGGGGCGGTCACAGGGGTCGCGCTCGTGACCGTTGTTTGCATTGCGTCGATTGGGACGTTACCGATTTGCTGGGTCACCGGCCCACGGGAGGGGCGTCACTTTGACGAGCCATTTGTCCCGCCGTGTACCCGCGTAACGGAGCTCTCCTCGTGTCCAGTCGAATGAAATTTGGTGTCGATAACACCCCAAACTTAACTAAGTGCCTCCCCGTGCCCCGCTTGGGGGGCCCGGAGGGCCGCCTCCCGCAGGGAGGGACTTACGACTAAAGTCCCCCTCGCCACCTGAGAGCAACCACCAAACAGCTGGGCAGAAACCATTATCAGCCCATATCTACCACATGGTTAACCCAGTGTTCATGCCGCTGCACCCATAAATTCTCCTGGTTATGCTGGTTTTTTTAGTGCAAACCATGTCCCTCCAACCCTCCTCATTCTTTTACTATTTCTGATAACAAAAAAAGAAACCAGCCATATCCGCCTGAATCTGCATCGGATAATCCCACCAATAGATCCGCTGTCAGGCGCTTCCTGACACATGTCAGGAACGCATACTTCTCGCATGTATGTATGTAAATATTTACTTGTAACTTTTGTCTTTAAAACCATGTTCCCATCAAGTGTCAGACCCGCCAGACAACAACCATAGCACTGTTCAATTGTTTCCAACCCTTTGAAGCGGATGCAATCCGGCTATCTGAAGGCCATGCGGAATAAACCTCTGCAGGCTTTTGGCCATTTTGCCCGTCAAAAAGCACGACTCTACAAGAAACACCGGCAAGAGGGCAAAAAAATAGCTGTGGCTTTAATTTTTTTTAAAGAATAGCCAACATGGCAGGCTACAAGACCTTGTGAAGATGTGGTTCTGCTTCATATGGCTTCATCATATTCACTGGTGTCTACATTCATATCACCTGTCACTACAGGCTCCACCCATCATTCAAGGGTACTCATTTGACACCAGTGGCATGTATTTACCCACTTCCAGCCATTCATGTACAAGCGTCCTTAGTACAGTGGTTAGTACACTTGACATGGATATAAGTGACGTGGGTTCGACTCCCACAGGACACATAATATTTTAAGATGTTTCACAGGTTATGAGCCCAGCGCTACCACGTGACTTATGAGAGTATTATGTTGCCTTGTCATGATAAACCCCTACAAAGCATGGGGGGCTGTGAAGATGTGGTTCTGCTTCATATGGCTTCATCATATTCACTGGTGTCTACATTCATATCACCTGTCACTACAGGCTCCACCCATCATTCAAGGGTACTCATTTGACACCAGTGGCATGTATTTACCCACTTCCAGCCATTCATGTACAAGCGTCCTTAGTACAGTGGTTAGTACACTTGACATGGATATAAGTGACGTGGGTTCGACTCCCACAGGACACATAATATTTTAAGATGTTTCACAGACCTCTTTTTTTTAATTGCAACCTCACCAATTTTGCTCTAACAGGCATTTAATCTGTGAATCAGCAAAAAAAGGCCGAAAAAGCAAATGCTCTCAGGCCACCCGCGCAACTTTAGTGGTAAGCCTCTCCTTCGGAGACGCTTTGCGCCTCCTTGGAGAGGCTTAGTTAAGCTTGATAACACCCTGAAAGAAAGATCTGCTGATTCCAACGATTCCAACAGCCCCAAAAGACTCCAACCAACTTCAAACATGGCTGACGGACAAGACTCAGTCAACCAATTGCAAGCTCAGCTGAACGATCTCCAAACGGTTATGCGCCAACAAAATGAAATGATTGCTAATCTACAAGCAGCGGCAAGAGCTCAGGCTCTTGCCAACACCAACACCCAAACCTACCACTCAAACTCCCTCACCAATGAGATGCTGAAGCAATTTGTCAAATCACCGGTGAAATTCTTCAAAGAAGTCAATCCCCAAAACCCCAAGCTCTCTTTTGATGGTTCCAATTACACCAAATGGGAGAATGCGATTGATAGGACGTTACAACGCGTCTTTGTAAGCAATCAATCTTTCCTGAACAATGCGCAAGACAACTTTCACTTGCTTGATTCTCTCCAGAACAAGGCCGTTGCAGTGCTGATGCGCAGCACCCTAGTTGACGACGCCTTGCTGTCAATTGTAGAGTCCAATGAAATTACTGCGTCAAAGGATCTATTTGGACTCTTGCGGTCCAGTTGCAAGATGTCAGGACAACATCACAAGATAATCCTGATCAAGAAGATCCTCAGATTTGCCGCCAAAAAGTCACCGGCCAGCAAATCCTGGTTAGCTTGATTCTGTGCCATTATGTCAGACGTCGAGCAAGCCAAGATCACCGTCAGCAAACTCAGTGGTCTCATACTCCAAGCACTTGCCAATTCACCTCCCGGCACCAACTCAAAGAACTTTGAGTACTCTATCAGTCAGCCTCTGGATGACATGACTACAACTCCTACCTTCGGTCAGGTCACAACTGTCATTCAATCCGCCCTCAGAAAAATCAACAAGGGCACCACACTGAGCCCTGGCTCAATTCCTTCCAATTTCAAAATGTCAGTCAATCCTGTCCAAGGGCGTCAACAAACACAACACTACAACCCGCCACACAGGCAACAAACAAGCTCCAGAATCCCACCCGCAGAGCAACAGTAAATTCTCCATTGGAAAGGCCGCGTACTTCCGCGGCAAGGGACACACCGAGTCCCTCAACGCAAGATACGGCTATAATTGCCGTTACTGCGGCAAAGTCAATCACTGATACTCAGACTGCAATACGTACTGGGAAGACATTTGCTTTGGTCAAGTATAAGCGCCACCCCCGAACCACAACAATACAAGCAACCGGCGACTCAATTGAACGGCCGCATCCGTAAGATCCATCTGCCAGAGGCCAACAATGGCACTGTCCTTCTTGATTCCAGTTCCACAATCAGCGTGAGTGGAAGATCACGTTTCTTCAAGATCAATTCAAGACTCCCCAATCCGCTGACTATATCACTTGCCATCTCCGAATATGTGGCACCCGTTGAATTTGTTGGTAGTCTCACAATACCAACGCCGACGGGCGTGATGCAGATTGAAGATGTGTTCTACTGCAAAGGGATCAAGGGCTAAATTCTATCGGCTGGTCAACTGGTGGAGGCAGGATGGTCATTTGCGCGTAATCTCACAGATGCCAAACTGATTAGTCCAAGGTGGATTTTGTTTAATCTTATGTACTCCAACCTCTGTTGGACCGTAGCCACCTCCCCTGCCCATGCAATGTTATCTAAAGTCTCCCAGAAAACGTCCAGCGAGTTATTCCTCTGGAACTGTTGTCTCGGCCATGCGGCTGAACCAATTGTCCAACATTTTTTTCGTTGCTACCTACCCAACCTGAAACTGGACAACAAACCATTCTTTTGTGTCCAGTGCGCAAAATCCAAGGCTACCGCATTAAAGGGTAATGATGTGACCTCAGACATCCCAAGGGATAAGCCTCTGGATCTATGCATGACCAACGTTGCTGGTCTGTTCAACATGAACATAAATGGTTGCCGTTATCTCATCACATTCCGTGACCATGCCAGTACATATACGTACTGCGCCATTATGGCAACACGACAAGAGGTACCGGATAAGATCATGGCCTGGGTCCTTTGCCTGAAGACAGCTCTTGGGAGGACGCCAACGTATCTCTGCTGTGACAATGCCGCCGAGTACGTAGGCAATCTCAAGGAGCGTCTTGCAGAAGTTGGAACCATACTAGCCCCAATATCCCCATACCACCCACAACAGAACAGTGAGGCTGAGCAAGCCAATTGGACGTTTGGTGACATGGCACGTACAATGCTCCATGATAGCAAACTCCCAAAAATTTATTGGAGTTATGCGTATCTGACAGCAGCGTACATACACAATAGGATACCCAACTCTTGAGTCAATTCTTCTCCTCTTGAGGCTCTGTATGGGATCAAACCATTGCCTAACAAGCTATAACCGTTTGGATCTAGGGCAATCTGCCATGTTCCTCAAGACATTCGGACCGATAAAATCAAAGAACGGGTGGTGGAATGCCTTATGCTTGGCTATCCCACAGCGGGCTCTGGTTGGTTATTTTATGTTCCTTCCCAAAAACGGATCGTGCACACCACCAATGCAATTTTCCCAGAATACCAAGCCTTGGAGGTAAAAGAGGCACATACCGGCCCTGTCCTCAAGGCTGAAGTCATTGAACCGCTGCCCAAGTCCAAATTAGTTGACACAATCCAGGGGTCCGAGTTAGAGAAGGTTGTTTGACAGATCAAGCTCATTCTTGGGGGTGAGCCTACCCACAAAATAGCCGCCCTGGAGATGAATGCAATCAACAACCTCCCAGTAGCACAGGAGCATTGCCTACCAAAGACAATCAAGATGGTGTTGTCAGGTTTGGACTCAGTTGATTGCACCTGTGGCAACCAAATTTTTCCATCCCAAACCAAAGAAAAATGTGCATTTTTCTTTGGTTTGGAACCGAAGGGCCAGTGGAGCTGGGTGAGCTGAGGAGCTGGGTGTGAGCTGGGAGGGGTTACGGGCTTAGATTAAATTAGGAGGTTAGGTTAGGAAGATAGGTTACGCAGTTAGGTTAGGTTAGGTTAGGCCAGGTTAGGTTGGGTTAGGATGTTAGGCTTTGTTAGGTTCAGGGCCACCTGATAGAATCTAGGATGGAGTTTTGGATTAAACCCCCTTTATGGGCTTAGGGTTAGGTTTATGGACATATATATATATATATATATATATATATATATATATATATATATATATATATATATATATATATATATATATATATATATATATATATATATATATATATATATATATATATATATATATATATATATATATATATATATATATATATATATATCATTGGTCAGAAATGGCAAATTCCTGTCAGAAACTGCTTTTTTTTGAAAATAACTAGTTTCTGACCAGTTTTTGCCATTTCTGACATCATTTTATGCATTTACAATTTTCTTATGTGTATGGGTATGCACTTGTCTTGATGTGGAGCTGGATGAGCTGGCAACTTGCCAGCTCACCCAGCTTTGCTGGCCCATCGGTCCCATATCAAAGAAAAGTGCACCTTTTTCTTTGGTTTGGGACCGTAGGATCCGGTTGCCAAAACTCGTTGATTGGAAGGCCGCTGCTGGAAACAAACTGAACAAGTTTGAGTCTCTGGGTGTTTGGGAGCCTGTCAACCTGTATAAAGGTGTGAAAGCTCTTGGGGTGCGCTGGGTCTTCACCATCAAACAAAAACCCAATGGAACAATTGATAAGTTTTGCACAAGCTACGTTGCAAAAGGTTTCAATCATGTAATGGGCACCGATTGAAATGAAACGTACGCTCCCACCGCATCCTTGAACATGCTACGGTTATTACTGTCAATATCCCAAGATTGTAATCTTCCAACGGCTACTTTTGACATTAGCTCGGCCTACCTGTATAGCCCAATTGAGGAAGAGGTGTACGTCCAACCCCCTGTCAAGATCATGCCACAATGGAAGGGCAAGATCATGCGCCTTAATAAAGCCATGTATGGCACAAAGCAGGCAGCAAGATGTTGGTGGAAATTTTTCAGTGGCAATATGCGTGACATAGGTTTTACGGCAAGCGAGCTTGAGCCATCCCTATACTTCTGTCAACGGGGGAGGGAAGTTGTAGTAATATGGCTCCATGTCGATGACGGGTTTGCGATGGGCTCGTCTCAACAAGTACTTGACAATCTACATGAAGCAATCACGGCACAGATGGAGGTCAAGTGGTCAAACTCAGTGGACAAGATCGTTGGCATCAACATATCAAGACAAGCCAATAACATCATGATGGATCAAAGCCTGCTTGTTGAACAAATCATCCGGGACTATCCTCAACCATGCTTCCCAAAACGCAGTACACTCCCAAGGATCATCTAGAAATCAATACGGGAGACACTGTAGATGCCACGGAATACAGGTTAACTCTAGAATCATTGATGTATCTTGTCAGCCTACATGATGCCAAGAACAAAGTTCTTCTAGCTACACAAGGTGCAAAGATATAAAAAAGGTGGTTTCACACATGGGTTTCACGGTGAAATGGGGTAAAAAAGAGAAAGAAAGAAATATAACAAAAAGAAAAAGCTTTTTATTAAAGAGGGGCCTGAGTTACAGGGGTGTTTACAGTTCCCTCTATGAATTAGATCCTGAAATAACAGGGGTACTTTAATTATCTGGTCCTTTGACAAGGAGTACGCCCAGAAATGACAAAGAAAGAAGTACTACAGGGAATTTTACTCACTAATAAGGATGGCAAATGGGCGGGCTCGGGCCGCCCAGGGCCAGCCCAAGGCAGCCCATCACCTAAATGGGCGGGTCGGGCCGGGCTCAAATTGGCTAAAGTGCTGCCCAGCCCAAACCCGTTTATGAAATGGGCAGCCCATGGGCTGCCTGTGGGCACCCGCAAGGCCCAGAACCCACTGGGCACCCATGGGCTGCCCACGGGCCGCTTGTGGGCCTCAGTGAAGAAAAATAATTGAAGTCACATGAGACCATGAGACATTCCAATTTCATCGGCTATATAGATTGAATGATTCTAGAAACAAAAATAAGAGAGAAAGATTGATTATGCAGACCCCGATGCAGCATTACCGGCCTTGATCCAGTCTTGAGTGCATAACAGAGCCTCCACCGATTCCTCGTTGAGTTGCATTTGATGATTGTCTAGAACCCTCCCACCTGTTGAGAATGCCAATTCTGAGGAAACTGAGGTCATTGGGATCATCAGGAGGACCCGGGCAAATCTGGATAACAATGGGAATTGAGGGGAATTGATGTCCCACCAGGAAAGTATGTTGAAGTCCTGGTTGCTGGAAACAATAATATTCCTTTCTTCAAGATACAAGTCCAGCTTGGCACCAGGCACATTTAACTGACTGCCACCCATGTTTCCTTGCATGTATCAATGGAATGCTGAGGTATCTGCATCAAAATCTTGATCTTTTGAGGTGGGTTCAGTAGCTGGTTCAAAGTTGGTGGCCAAGGGAGGATTTTACTTCTTCCAGAGTGTCAACAAGGCCACCCTGATGGTTCCAACGATGGAATCAATACTGGTTGGAGAAAGGGCTTGCTGCTCAAGAGCATATTGGAGATATCTGAGCTTGTAGCGGGGATCAAGGATGAGGCCAATGGCCAAAAGTTCCTTCATCTGCTCCCAGTGTTTATCAAATTTTTCTATCATTGGTTGCACCATATTGGCCAGAAGAGGAAGTGAGGTGCTTTCTTTTATTTTTTTGTCAATTGCAGTCATTGCACGGTAGGCATGGCTGATTGTTGGGTACTGGGTCCCGCTTAGAACAAGGGTTTCTAAATTTCCAGACAGAAAAAAGAATTGAGTGAGTTAGATTTGAAAGGGTTTATAAATTAGAATGTAAGAAACTCACCTTTGTAAAATGGCTCAAGGAACTCCTTCATTATAGCTAACTCGGCCTATTGGGCTTCAGTTGGACATTTTTTGTATTTGTCGTCCACAACCTCTAGCTCCTGGAAGGCTAACTTGCACGGCAAGGAAGACTCAATCATCAGATAAGTAGCGTTCCAGCGAGTTGGGACATCCTTGCAAGGATGTCTCTTGTTTACGTTGATGTGAACTGTTTGAAGAGATTTGTTGAAAGCATTGATCCGGGAAGAGGAGCCATGTATATAGAGGACACTTGCGCGGAGTTGTTGGATTGAAGTGCTGGCAACCTTGAGCCCCTCCTTGACCACCAAGTTGATCACATGAGCCAAGCATCAAACATGGAAGTAAGCCGAGGTTGTACAGTTGCGGACATCATAAACCAGCACTGGATTTTGACGATGTCCGAAATCTTGGGGTAAAAAAGGGAAAAAACCCAAAAAAGAGGGGCCAAAAAGGCACAAGAAGAGGTCTACAATGGTGCTTTTAACTCAAGGAAAGCCCAAATATGCGGTCTATTTATGATTTGTAAGGCTATTGGGGCCTAAACCCATGATTTTCTGATGCATAAACCCATACTTATGTGTTTAAGCATGGGTTTAGAGAGCTTTGTCCGAAATCCTGATGGTAGAAAAATAAAAAAATAAAACTAGCCACCCAAATGCTTAGCGGCTATATTTTTGAGCTCTACACATGCGTGTGAGTTCAAAAATGTAATAAAAATATGTGTATTCAAACTTTGGCCCCCAGGGGAAGGCCCTGCGTCTCATTTTTTTTTTTGCAGGCGGGGTACTGCCGGTTTATGACGTCCGCAACTGTAGTTCCACCAGGATGACTTTGGTTGTCAAGGAATTGTTGCAAGCGGGTCATTGCTAAGTTGTTTGAGCTTGTGTTGTCAAGCGTTACAAAGGCAACTTTGTTGATGGCCTTCCAATCACGGAGGGTTTGGGTGAGACGATTGGCAATGGCTTGTCCAGTATGCGGAGGTGGCAGAGGTCAAAAACCAATTATGCGTTTAGTGAGTTGCCATTTCAGATCAATAAAGTGGGCCGTCACCACCATGTAGCCGGTGAGATCAGAAGCGGTCCATAAGCTGGTTGTCAGAGCAATTTGGCTGGCCTTTGCCATATTGGCAATTTCAGTTTTTTTCATCGTTTGGTATAAGTCTATGCAGTCATTTCTGACTGTCCTGCATCCTGGCATCACAAAGGTTGGTTGAGCCGTGTGCATGAAAATGATGAAACCTTCATGTTTGGCCATGGAGAATGAGTACTTGTGGAGGATGATCATTCTAGCTAGTTTTGCGCAAGTTTTTTCTTGAGAGAAGACCCAGACGTGGTTGCTTGAGGTTTGAGCCGATGAAGTGAAGCCAAGAAGTCCTTGTCATTGCAGAGCGACATCACATCTTTTCTCTAGACAGGCTTTTGAGTGGCATTGCAGATGGTTGGTTCCTCCAGTTGATGCTGCCGAGAGGATGTCTGGGCAATAGTTGCACTGAGCTTTGGGCTTCCCTTTCTCTGCAGGTTGGTTAAAATATATAAGACCATAAGGTTAGAAATTTGAGAGACGGGGTTAAAAATTTAAAAGACGGGTGAAAAGAATTGACTCACTGTCTGTGATCTTGGTAAAGTGCTCCCACACGCCACTGGTAAGTTTCCTCTTCTTTGGTTGGCTGGCTTCTTGTGATTCACTAACACTTTTGGCCGGGGCAGTAGTCTGAGAAGCTGAGCTCTCAACGTCAGTTTGATTAGAACTAGTTGTTCCAGTTGTGGGGGTGGCGCCATGTGACAAAGGTGGTTCCTGTTCAGAAGGCCAAGGCAGAGGAACCAATTGAATATCATTGGTGCCACCGGTGTTCAATTCGGGGCTGATATTAGCCATCAAGACTGGTCACGGGTTGGACTCCGGAGCGGTCAAATGCTCTGTCTGCAAGTGAGTCAACTGACAGAGACTGACAGACTACAGTCCAAGGCACAGGCACCGCGGGTGCCCCGCAGGGCCCCGTTAGGGGGCTTGGACCAATGGGCGCCCGTGGGCTGCCCAGCCAAGCCCATTACCAGCCGCGGGCTGCTCGGGCCGGGCCATGTTTGAATTTTTCCTGCAAAAGGAAGCCCAAACCCGACAGGGTTTGGGCGGCCCAATGGGCGCCCTGCCCATTTGCCATCCTTACTCACTAATGCCAAAAATCCACACAGGGGGTCTTCTTCAAGCTTGGCAGAGTTCTTGAGGCGTCAAAAACAGGTCAAGAGCTGATTGGAAAGCTGGGGTAATTGTTGTGGTAATGGTTGTTTGGTTGATAATCTGGAATAACAGGTATAACAAGGCTAATAACTAGTAAGAGAGCTGGTTGATGGCGTTGGTATATGCTGGTATATCAAAAAGATGATGGGGAACAACAAATGGGGGGAAACAGAGCTTTTTAAATATTATTTTTGAGCCACTGTTTTTGTGGTAATTTGTCTTTATTGCAGGTGTGGCCCATTTCAAACCAGACTGGGTCATTGTTATGCCAGTTTGGACCAAAAGGGTAAGCCACAGCTGCTTCTAGTTGAATAAATAAGGTTACGACACGCTTTTCTAATGCCAAACTACACGTAAACTAGCCTGGGTAATTGTTACTGGCTTAGTCTAGGCAATAGTGGCTTAAACAGGGGTAGTTACGCCTGGAATGGGCCACAAATAATATAATTGTGCCACGCTACAGGTGTTGTACATGTATATTCAAGGTTTTTAAAGCGGAAACCTTGCTAATGTAATTGATACAAGGTTTCTGAAACTTAGTTACATATGTACTACCTTGGCAACATGTAGTTGTGTAGTCCACGCGGGGTATTTAGTGAATTGGGCTGTTTTATGTGATCACACGCGCGGGGTTGGAACATTAAACCCCAATTGGGCCTAACTTGGCCAAGTTACACAACACCTCGAAATGACGTCAATTTTTGGTCATTTCCCAGTTGGTATCACAATAGTCAACTATAATTTATAAATAGTTGTCATGAAAAAACTATAACTGGGGGAATAGGGTAAAAGGGGTGAAGGAATAAGAATTAGGGGGTACCATGAGTCAGGTACCCTAGGTTATTTTGCATGTAGAGTAAGAATCTGCAATAATATTCTAAGTTTTTTTTAAGGTTTGGAAGTTATATTGAGAATTTGTGTAAAATATTACTTTGACAAGGTTTTTCAATGTTTATTCTTATTTCTGTTTTTATACATAAACAAGCCATGATGTATTACAAAGTGAGAAAAAGTCCTACATATGTAATAATGTCACTAACATATGTAACATATGTAATCACCAGGGGAGAATTTATGGCACTGGCATGCCAGTGCCACTCCATGTGTTTTTACTGAAACCCGGTGCCAATGATCCTATGTGTCAGTTCCATATGAACCTGAAATTATGTTGATGTAGGTTAAGATAATTGGGCAACATCTTCTGAAGTGAACCACAAAGCAGGCTGATGTTAAAATGATCAAAATTGTAACTTAATGATGAATGATACCACAAATTATGTAGAACTCAGGCAGAACTTTGGTCAATCTTCTGAATTTCTGAATTTTCATATGGTCCAATCATCATTGGGCAATTTCAAAAAACCATCATGAATAACCATAAAAAAGTCTTTCTATTCATTGTGTACAAAGAAATAAGCTGATGAACAAGTCCATACCAACCATCATGAATAATTTCATGGATTTTTCAAGGAAATTTCCATCTAGAACTCTTAAAAATATCTTCTGTACCCCTACATTATCAAAAAAAAAGTGTACTAACAGCATTCTAATCATATATCTAGCACATGTAGAGCTAAATTTGAACTCAAATTTCCTTCAGAAGCTAAATTTTCATAATTTTATATGCAAATTAAATGTTCCTTGGTCCGTAGATTTTATGAAGTCCTGATGTTTACAAATAAAAAATGAATGTCAATTTCAAAAATTGTGACATCCAATTTTTTTCCCATGACAACTGAATTTCAAAACTGGTCAAAAAAATGAGCAGGATTCCTGCCTACTGCCGACTTCCAGGATGCTCCAACATAAATTCAATTTTGACTTGGATTTTTTCCCAGAAAATTTTGCGCAGTCACTGTGCATTTTGCACAGTGACTGTGAATTGAACATGTGTCATATTTGCTTTTTTTTTGTTTTTTGAAGTCGGGTCAAAAGTTGTGCCAGAGTTGCCAAAGACCAACTCCCATCGGCCACTTTTTTGTTTTTTTGTGGTGCTTGGTGTATGCTTGTTACATTTTTGTGACATTTGAATTTGTACTCTAGTGCACGGTCGTTGTAGGACTCCTTGTGGGACAAATGTTTATATATTTGGTAAAGATCCGGCTGGGGGAAATAAACTGTGTTACTAGGTTGAAAGGCTAATACAACAGTTTACGGGTGGTTTATTGGCCTGCCCCTTTATAAATACTACACTATTTGTAAGGAATCTCAAAATCAAATAAAAGAGAAAAGAGATATGGCTGATTTCAAGATTGAACTACTTAAGTATAGTAGTCTCAATCAGACTTAGATCAATGAATCAATGAAACAAGTGGATGGTTCAACTAGTAAGATGGATAAACAACCCAGTGGGGTTAATTTATGTGGAGTGATGATGATGGAGTGATGAGATGATGTGGATGGTTGAATGGTATGATGGTGATGTGTAATGATCTACTACTATGGTTTGTTGTTGACTAATACTAATAAGCTGATAAGGGCTAACTTATTATGGTTGGTTGTTGTTGTTGATTATCTATGGTTGGTTTATGTTGTTGACTAATCTTTAACAAGATGATGATGGCTAACTTATTATGACTTATGACTGTTGTTGACTGACTAAATAAGCTGAAGATGGCAAGCTTATTGAGGATGATGGTTGGTGACTAATACTACTACTAATCTTGGCCACTAATAATAAGAGAATGGGGACAACTGTAACTTATTATAAGGGTTGGGTGGTTGGTTGATTTACTAACTGAATAGCTCTAACACTTTGACTTATGATGACTGACTTAATTTACTGACTAACTGACTGACTGATTGGTTGGTGATGGGGCAATGTTCCCATGACGGGGAGGAAAGGAAAGTCCTGGTGAGAGAGGCCCTCCTTTTATAGAAAAATATGAGGCATTTTTGCTGGTGGTGATTTGCTTTGAGGCATTTTTGCTGGTGTGAACTTGAGAACTGCACATCCTCATGCGGGTTGTGCATAAATTGAGCTATTTTTGCTGGTGGTGAAGATCTGGGTTGCACAGCATTTATGCGGTTCGTGCGTTAATTGAGCTGATTTTGCTGGTGGTGAAGATCTGGGTTGCACAGCATTTATGCAGGTCGTGCGTTAATTGAGCTGATTTTGCTGGTGGTGAAGATCTGGGTTGCACAGCCTTTATGCGGGTTGTGCGTAAATTGAGCTGATTTTGCTGGTGGTGAAGATCTGGGTTGCACAGCATTTATGCGGGTCGTGCATAAATTGATCTACGTTTGCTGCCTCTGCAGATGCATGTGCATGTAGCCTATGTAAATGTGTATGCATGTAGCCTACGTAGATGTATATGTATGTAACCTATGTAGATGTATATGTATGTAACCTATGTAGATGTATATGTATGTAGCCTATGTAGATGTATATGTATGTAGCCTATGTAGATGTATATGTATGTAACCTGTAGGTGTATATGTAAGTAGCCTCTGTATATGTATCTATCCTGGGGACTTGATGATGGTGTAAGGTCATGATGAGATGCTAATTCCGCTTTTGGCATTGGAGCACAAATGGAACACCACATCGTGCAGCAGAGTACCAATTCAGATTTCACAATGGTTTACGGGTGTGTGAAAGGTTTCAAAGGCTGTTTTTTGCTGTTTTGACCAGAAAAAGGTTAAAATGGGACAACATGGTTGAAAATCCAAACAATCCTTTGCCGGAAAGTTTGGTCCAGGGCATAACATGTGCACATGGGGGTAGGTAAAGAGCCAAAGATCAAGATTTTACAATTCCTAAAAAATGCAGGACCAACTGCAATGAATTGTGGCATCTCAAAAATAGAAGTTGGTGAATTAATTCCTTTCAAAAAAACACATTATGTTTAAGTTTTTTTGACTCAAAAAAAAAGAAAAAATGAGGCAATTTTTTGAAATGAAAGGATCAAAACAAAAGTATATTTTTAAAATAATGATGAATTCAGAACCCTGGTTTTTTTTAGTATCAGTTCAGGTTTGCATGCTTCAAGTTTTCCACTTGAGCTCAACATAAAATCACTACATCATGTCAAGCAACACATGCTATATTGAAATTACCCATGAGTTCAAACTGAATTCCAGTTGAAGATGCAGTTTACATGTGACTACCTGTGAACACACTTCAAACCACCAGAGGGTAAAGAGTTGTGCAATGGCACCCGTCAACGGGTGCCATCAAATCTCCCCTGGTGAATAATATCTCTAACATATGTAATAATGTCTCTAAATTTGGTAATACAATCTTATATTCTCATTTTCAGTGTTTTATTATGATTTTATCTTTTTGATGTACTCTTTGTTGGATTGTCTCTGAAGAGTATCAAGCTGACACCAACTCAAAGTACGACCTCACCTTATACTTCCAAACTTGAGGCAACAATTTTATTGGGGCGCTCACCACTCATGTTGATGACCTTGCGATTGTCGGCAAACCCAAATTTCTCAATGATCTGATCAAGTCACTTGGCTCCAAATTTAAAATTGGAGCCGACAAAGAACTTCACCACTTTCTCTTGCTCAAGATTACCCGTGACATTCCTAACAAGCATGTCTTCCTAAATCAGTCACACTATATTGATGAACTCAACAATTGCTTCCTTGACGGCAATCACCATTCTGTTTCCTATCCCGCGGACGCCAACTTCAAAAATCTAAGGTGCCAATCTCCCACCGAGCTGTCGTCATCTGGACCTTATAACCAGCTTGTTGGGTCTCTGCTCTGGGTGTCTCAATGCACCCGCCCCGACATATCCTTTGTCGTGAACAGGCTCTCCCAACACCTACGGGATCCATTGGAGACACACTGGATGGCGGCTGTGCAAACACTCAACTATCTCATCACCACAAAAGATCTAAAGCTTTGCCTGGGAGGTCACCTCAACCTTGTGGGTTTCTCCGACTCAGACTGGGCTGAAGATTGAGACAACCGCAAGTCCACCTTGGCGTACACTTATTGAGTCGGGGACGGCACCATCTCCTGGAAGTCACGCATGCAAGCCACAGTATCACTTTCAAGCACCAAGGCCGAATACAAGGAGCTCTCAGACTCCTGCAAAGAGGGTCTGTGGCTCCAAATCTTACTCAGCAAGATATGCCTGCGCCCGAGAACGGCAATCCCTCTCCACGTAGATAATGAAGGTGCCGAGGCACTCGCCAAGAATCCCGAACACCACACTCAAACCAAACATATTCACGCTCAATACCACTTTATCCGTGAATGCGTCCAACAAGACAATATTGATCTGCTCCACGTCTCCACCAAAGACATGCTGGCGGATATGCTCACCAAACCATTGACCTGTGTTCTCTTGGAAAAACATTGCCTCATGTTCGGTCTAGTCCCGTAAATCCTCAACCATTCATTCCTCCTTTCATCCTACTTCATCCTTTATCTTTTTCCTTCCATTTTTTTTCTTTTTCCTCTCTTCTTCTCTCCTTTGCCTTTCTCTTTTTTTTTCCAGTTCTGTAGCAAGGGGGGATGTTGAGATGTATTTCCTCTGCGTTGTTTCATATATTTTCTTTTCTTCTTTGCTACACACCTGTCAGTCACCTTTCACATCTCTTTCACCAGATCTTGTAGTATACCTGGGGGAGCACCTTGTCCGTGGAAGGCTTCTTTTTCTTCATCCTTCCACTCCTTCACTCCACTGCTGTCCCAGGTATGTGTTTCTTTGTCTTGTCTCATTGTCCATCTTCTCCATCTCTTTTTTGTTTTTGTTTTTGTTTCTCTCTTTGTATTCCATCACTGATGCAATACAATATCCTTACACTCCTTCACTCCACTGCTGTCCCAGCCTTGTTCACCTCAACACATTTTTTCCACTTGAATTCAGCATCACATGATATATATATTGAGCAAAACATGTCATGAGATTGCCCATGAATTTGAACTTCATGTCAGTCAAACATAAATTTTGTATGTGAATACCTCCAAACACAATTCAAACCAAGAGAGGGTAATGAGTTATGCAGTGGCACCCGCCGACGGGTGCCATGAAATCTCCCCTGGTGTATTTTTGTGCACTGCACAATTTTTGTTCAGTATGGAGTGCACTATGTGTGCACTCCAAAAACATTGGAGTGGAAAATTGTCCACTCCAAAAATATCAATTTTTTGGAGTGGGCGGCTGTCCACTCCAAAAAAAATGGAGTGGACAGCCGCCCACTCCAAAACTTTGGTGTGCATGTAGTAATTGTTTGGAGTGCATTTAGCCTGACCCCAACACAAAATCCCCCTGCACGGAAGGTGAAGTGGTGGGAAAATGTGTGGATGAAAGATGGGTTTTGTTTTTGTTGTTGAGGACAAGGAGGGTGTTGGAAGCCAAAATGGGAATTTTCATGCGGAAATGGAGTGTCCACACCCCTAGAACAACAAAAAAAAGAGGCCAAGCTCTTGGCCAGACACATTTTTTGCAAATTTTGGTCTCTCAACATTTTAGATGTCCCAAATTCCTCTCCTGGTCTATGATGTCCGCAACTGTATAAAGTTCATGATCTATGGGGAAGCCTGCTTATGTTGAAGGCAGTTTTTTACACAGCATCATCATCAGCAATTATTTATGCGTTTTACATAAATAATCTGGGCGTTGCTCAGACTCTGTGTGCTAAGGAATGGTTGTGTTATAAAATTCCTATATGACGGGGCATGTGCATATTATTCCTCCGGATCTTCTTATCTCCTCAGATGAATCAATGCATGTAGTGGATGAGATTATTTTGAAAGAGCCTGATCTGTATAATCTTGGCCCTGACTCATTGTGTCAGTTGACCATGTCAATAAGTGATGGCACTTCAACAATGATGTTGGTGTTGAGGAAAGTGAAGTACTCAAGGTAAGATAAATTTTGAAAATGGGAACAAAAAAAAGTGCATCCATGTCAAACTTCTTATAAGATCATTAACCAAGGAATCATCAAACATCAAGCAATTGACTCTGAATGTGAAACAGAACATGTGCAGAGAGGCTTTTTTGAAGTGATAAAATCCATTTTTAAAAATGAAGCAATTCCCTTGTGTCAGGTCACATATGGAGACAGAAATAATCTACTCAAATGATCAAGAAATGAAATTCACCAAAAGAGATCAAAAGTGTGAGAAAAGTGACCTATAAATGTAGTGAGAAAGATATGTAACCAAAATAACCAAATCCATCACCACAACCATGCCATTCAATGATCACACTATTGCAACTGACATGTCAAAGTAAAAAGGGGCCTTTGTACTTTCATGTGTCAGTTGTAAACTAGTGATTGATGATTGGTTGTGGTGCATCTAAAAAAGTAAACTCAGTCTGATGATAATTTTCTATAGATAAAAAAAGAAAGTGGAGAAAAAAACCAGAAACATTGGCAATCAAAATTATAAACACAAAGGCCGCAATATGGCTTGTCTGAGTTGTTATGATATCTCATAAAATATACTTGTCACAAGTGAAGATCAACCTACTGATGTATTTATTTTGTGGGCCATGAATATGGGGTACTGTATGTCAATCATCAATCAAAATCAAACATGAGATTGAGAGTTATGAGTTGGATAAGAGGAAAATCAAATGATATCATGCAACAATCAAAGTATTCTGTAAACCCTCTGAAGAAGAATAGACAAAGCAACCAACTCAGAAAAATTTTAACAATCTAATTATATTTTGAATGACAGTACTAGTGATGTGGAATACGTTGTGCCAACATTTTCTGTTTTTCTGGATATGAGAAGTAGATAATCTTGTCCACAGCTTGTTTAATTACTATATCAATATGGTATTCAGTACTAGTACCTGCTGCAATTGATGGATCCATAAATCTCTTGGCCACCAGCCAAGAGACAATATGCCAAACAAACCCAATTTTCTTGGTTGCTGCATGAGGATTCTGAGCAAACAGGAAGTGTGTATCTTTTCCTTCCACAAAGAGTTTCAGCTTTGCAGTCCATGACGCGGAACTGGAAAGTTCATTGGCATCTTTCCTGTGCGGAATAATGTCTTGATAGAAGGAGTGAAAGTCCTGGAGGATGACATGGATCAGTTCATCATTCCCCACAGCAACCACTGGGCCGTGATGTTCCCATGACTGACGAGAGCTTCTGATGAGATGGATGGAAAGCAAGGTGTAAGTGATGACACTTTTGTTCATCCTTCTCAGATACTTTCTGGCTGACTCCTCTCCCCTGCAGCGAGAATTTGAGGGCGCGGACTCCGGGAGTGCAAGATGCAAGAAAGGCTCGCTGAGATATGGATGTTGTGAAGAAGCGGGACCGTGGAAGAAGCCATATTGGAAAAGGAGGTCGTCTGCCAGGGTGACTGAGATGTCAAAAACCTGAGCCATGACGCTCTGACGCCGACCCACTTCCTTTTCTCCTTGAAAAGAAAATTTCCGATTGATATAACTAGCGAGACAAGGAACCGATTTTCTTCTTCTTGGACAATAATAGTTAGAGCTGCGAGACCCTGCTATTTCCTTTTTCATTCGCTCTATCAATTTGAAAGCTTCCGGTAGACTACTGTCACTAGACTGTGATCTGGAGCTTCCCTCCCTGGCCGCAGTGATCAACATCATTCCTGGGCTCTCTAGTGTTGAATTATCACTATGAGGCTCCTTGGAATACGAGTTCTCTTCCCTGGTGGTTTCCAATGGCTGGATACCTTGGCTTTGCAAGCGATGATGATCATGAGGCTCATGGGAATGAACGTTCTCTTCCAGCCCGGTTTCCATTGGCTGCATGTCGTTGCTTAGGCGTGTTGGATTGTAAGTAAAACCGTGTACGCTCTTTCCTTTCTTCTTACACTTTTGTTGAAGGACATTTGAAGTGAAAGCCTTCAGGGGGCGTTTCTTCACCGAGAGCGATGTGGGCGTCTTCTTCATCTTCGGGAGTAGTGAGCTGCGATCCCCCGCTTGCGGGTTCAGGAGACCCAATGATTTGGTGACATGATTCATGATAGGAGATATACTTGCAGGAGCGCTGTCGAGTGCAGCGGGCCAGCTGATTGGTGCGGATACCATCCCGGCATGTTTTTCGGGCGAATATGGCAGCCAGTGCGCCCAATTCCGTGGATGAGGACCTGCCTGCTCAGGCGGAAGCTTCATCGAGGAGGACCCGACCGATGGACCGAAAATAATGTAGCTGTCAGGCCTACGATCACAGCTTATTGAAGAGGGGCTCATGATTTGCGGCGGGATGCGATCGTCAAATGGCTGATCATCATGATCCGACGTATATTTAAAAGGGAGTAACGGTGCATCTGGGCTCGGCAGTGATAGCTTGAGGTCTAAGCGCTGCTCCGCCAGCCTGATGATGATGCAGCAGAAGCATGCGATGTTGAAACGACCCTTGAACTTGATGATCTTGACCATGATGTTTGCAGCCGCTTTTTTCTATGTCAAACCTTCATATAATAAGCGAAAAGTAATGCAATTTTAAGCGCAGGTATGTATATGTAACGATTCTTATAGAGCCTTATAAAGAGATCAGGGGACAGATTTGAATGCAGATGAAAACTCTTCTGGAACAGCTTATAAAAGTTTCTAGTACAGTACGTCGACAAGATAAAAAAATAAATAAATAATCAGTGGACCTGCTTCGGCTCAGAGAGCCTGTATCTATATTTCGCAGCAGCTCGTAGATCATGAGACTTGTGCAATCTTGCAGAGAAGCATCGCTACGACGACACTATGAGCTGGTTTGACTTCATGGAGGAGGCCTGGTCTTACATGGTTAACATACATAAAAGGCCATATATTGTATCTGCGGGGCAGGCTGCGCATCATTTGAAGGCAGTATGTATGTTACAATTATCTGGCCGTCTCTCCGACTCCCTCATGCCAGAGTCATGTGTGCAGGAAGCAGACTATACCCTATAGTTGCCATAACTTGGTTTTATCGGATGAGGTTGGTTTATGAATGGGGCATTGTATCATCATATATGACGTATGTGTATTTCCTCCGGATCTTCTTACCCACTAGTGTTATCAGTAGCATGTGTTATGCTTGATTGCAGTTGGGATGTTGTCTGGGAGGGAGTTGGTGATCATTTTATTGTGTAAGTTTCGGGTGAGTGTGTGTGTACTGTGTGTGGTGTGTTCCGAGAAGTGTGTTCTTGTGGATGGACATATGTATTTATTATACATATTGAGTTGGGTAATTGTGTTGGGGTCATCTGCATGATCATCATGTCGAGTCAGAGTGGCCGATATAGTGATCAGCTGGCTTTTTTTATATAGTAACTCTCGACTGCAATACCATAAAATTTCCATTTCCAATCTGCTCAAAGACTGACTGGACTCTGATTAAGGCTTACATAATTACATACCGCGAGCTGGTTTATAGCTTCTTGAGATTCGGCAGTATTCCACTGCTCGCTCTTCTTGTTGCAAGTTCTTCTTAAAAAAATATTTTATTATATTAAAGACAGTCAGGATGAGTGTTGTGTTCCAGTTGCAGCAGTTCCGTAGGATGCTCAGTAGGGCCAGTCTGAGTACATTGACATGCTACTCCACCTTCTGCTCACTCAACCCAATCGAAACTATCGTTACTACACTCGTAAGTAGTCAACCCGAAGTCAATCAGGAGACTATGAACTAAAACTGACTCACTCTCATTCATTCATTCATTCAAAGATCATAATCACGCTGGCATACTTCCAACTGCTTCAAGCCATCAAGCACTCAGAGTTCCTCGATATCACTCTACCACTACACAACCAGCCTAACAACAGTCCAGCTTACCCCTTCCAACCCACACACACTATCAGCCTCATCCACCAACCAACTACTACTACTACCCACCAGTGGAATACTACTACTACTACTACCACTCCTCATGATCAGCAGCAGCAGACCATCCGACTACTCAACTTTAACCTCGCCTTCTCCTACTCCACCCGCTCACACTCACTCTCAACAGACATCCTCTCACAGGCTGCTCAGCACATCACTCAGCTGATTCAATCAACCACCATCTCTGATCAAGAAGAACACTCAATATCCTACTCGGACTTATGCTTCAAGCTCAACCACCAACCTGTCTACCCACCGGGCTCCTCATGCTTCCTGCAGATCCACCACCACCAGCCATCCAGTACAATCCAACAGCCAGCTCTCTCTCTCTCTCTCGCTTTCCCTATCAACTCCACTCCATACTACCCCCCCGCTATCCACCAACGATGGCTCGACACCTTCCTGGCCCATCTACCCCCCACCATTCGTCTCCTCTCCCCTGGACCCACCGCTGCCGCTAGAGAGGCCCACGAACGACTCGGAGAGATGCGCTCCATCCGCTGGATCGCTTATGCTGCCCGTGCCTTCGTCATCCGCTTCTGGCACCTCATCTCCAAGGCTGACTCGGCTGACATCTTCATCATGCTCATCGCCTACATGCTCATGCATCTCACCTTCCTCAACACCTTCAGAAACATGGCCAAACTAGGCTCCACTTTCTGGCTTGGTAAGTATCTGCATCTATTACATACAAACATGCAAAAAAAAAAAAAAAAAACTAAACTAAACTAAACTAAACTAAACTAAACTTTTTCCCTTCCTCCTTCTTTCTTTCAGGTGCCCTTACCGTGCTGTCGGCCATCTTTGCTTTCATCCTTGCCCTCATCACCGCCCATGTGTTAGGCATCCGGATCAACCCCATCCTTCTATCGGAAGCGCTGCCCTTCCTGGTCATCACGGTGGGCTTCGACAAGCCCTACGTCCTAGCCCATGCCATCCTCATTCGCTCCAACTGGTCCCCCTCTCTCCGCCGGCGTGAACCCGTCCCTCCAGCTCGTGATATCGTCAGCGATAGCATCTCCACCGTCGGCGTCCGCATCGTCCGTGACTATGCCATCGAAATCACCGTCCTCGGTCTCGGCGCTATCAGCGGAATTAACGGTCTGACCGAGTTCTGCCAACTGGCTGGTCTCAGTCTCCTATACGACTGTCTCTTGTCATTCGGGTTTTACATCTCCGTCTTGACTGTCTTTGTTGAAGTGAGTCAACTTGAACCAAGCTAACTGGAAGTCATTTCATTGAGCTGACTAGTTTTTGGCGGGGCGTATATGTAGATTCAAAGGATCCAAGTCGTACGTGAACTAGCTATGAACGATTCAACCACTGAACTCTCCAAGCTCTTGGACGATGGCGTGGAACCATCCGTGGAAGTGGTGAAAGAACAGATGGCCGAGCAAGAATCCATCCGGGCCAAGTTAATCAAAATCTTCATGAGTGATACTTCCCCGTCGGCTAGTGGTCACAAATCAGCCGAGAAGATTGTCATAGGAAGTAGCCGTGTCAAGTTGGCTCTACTCAGCATGTTTGTTGGGCTTCATACCCTCAACCTGTGTACCACTCTCACCCTTCGCACCGCCATCACTCGCCACTCCTCCCATCCCACCGCCTTCTCCCTCGACCAGCCTGGCAATCTCTCCCAGGGAACCAAGCCATCCCAGCTCACCAATCCGCTACATCCTGAATTGCAGCCCGACCTCGCTAGTATGGTCATGGGTCAGATCAAGATCGACCCCACAGCTCCAATCTATGCGAGCTCGCTCGAGAGGCTTTCCAAGGAGATCTCCCTTTGGGATGATAAGGACTCGACCAAGACTCAATGGATCGCTCAGCTCAGCCAGCCGATCGAGATGCGAGTGGCTCGCAACTCGAGGTTCAGACAACCATCCCCGCAGCCTGGCGCCAAGTCCACCACCTCCTCTCTGGTCTTCCTCGACGAGCTCATGTCCTCCTGGACCGAGTTTGTCGGCGACCCAGTGATGTCCAAGTGGATCGTGATTGTCCTCGGTCTCAGCGTCCTGCTCAACGCCTACCTCCTCAAGGGGATCGCTATCAGCACGGTCGACCAGACTCGGAGGTTCAGGCATCGTCTCTCTATCGAGCGTGCCCGTACACAAGCTCCCACTAGCGACGAAGACGAGTCTAGTGAGAACACCAGCGATAATGACCACCTCACTCCCGCTGAAAGAGCCGCTCGCATCATGCTTGCCTCGACCACCGGCGGCTCTCTCAGCATCGAGCGGCTAGGCTCCCCCGACAGGAATCGAAAGGATCATCTGGCACACCGGCGGAGGTGGAGCAGTGGGCTCATGTTCACGGACCAAAAACAGAGACCGGACTTGATGGTCCCTGATCGGGCGGAATTTGTGAACGATTGCTCTCTGCCCAAGTTAGACCCGGCGCCGGAGGAAGAAATCTTGAGTATCCGGCGGGAGAGCCAACTGATCAAGAGCCAAACTGATCATCTGATCAAACCCACATGCCAGCAGACGTCCATCACCCCCACGCTCAAAGGGTTCGGGGCGGCGGGCGATAAGCCGGTGATCTCGCTGAGCCTGATTGACGAGCTGGGCCGGACCAAGGACGGGGGGATCACCCCGAGCGAGCCGGTCAGCGGCTCGACCACCGCCACCAACACGGAGTCCAACGTGTGCGACAGCCCACTGCTCGTCGACGAGCCCACGGAAAGGGTCGTCATGGTCCTGCCTAATAGGTCGCTGGAAGAAACGCTCGATATCTTTAACTCTTCCGACCCTCATCTAGGCCCCTCTCATCTCACCGACGAGGAAATCGTCGTCCTCGTCCAGCAGGGTAAAGTCGCCGCTTATGCCCTCGAAAAAGTGCTCAAGGATTTCACCCGTGCCGTTCGGATTCGTCGAGCGTTGATCTGTTGAGTCGCTTCCCCTTTTTCATTCTCTCTTGGTGTTGATGATGGGTTTTCTGAGCTGACAGGATTTTTAATAGCACGGGCGTCGTTGACGAAGACATTGGAAAACAGTGGGCTACCGTATCTTCACTACGACTACTCGCTGGTGATGGGACAATGCTGCGAGAACGTGGTGGGGTACATACCGATCCCGCTGGGGATCGCGGGGCCTCTGCGGATCGACGGGACGGCGTTTCCGATTCCGATGTCGACGACGGAGGGGGCGTTAGTAGCGAGTACGTCGCGGGGATGCAAGGCGTTGAATGCGGGTGGGGGAGTGACGACGGTGGTGACGGCGGACGGGATGACGCGAGGCCCAGCGTTGGAGTTCCCGAGCCTAGTGATGGCAGCGGAGGCGAAGGCGTGGGTAGAGTCGGAGGCGGGGCGGGCGGCGCTGAAGCGCGCGTTCGACGCCACGTCCCGCTTCGCACGCCTCATCAGCCTCAAGGCCGCCCTCGCCGGGCGCACTCTCTTTGTGCGGTTTGGCACTCGCACCGGCGACGCCATGGGTATGAACATGATCTCTAAAGGCACTGAGGCCGCCTTACGGCTCATGAAGTCCCCCGCCCATTTCCCCCACATGAAAGTGATCAGCCTCTCTGGGAACTACTGCACTGACAAGAAACCCTCCGCACTCAACTGGATCGAGGGCCGTGGGAAATCCGTCGTCGCTGAGGCCGTAGTCCCCGGCTCCGTCATGGAGAAAATCCTCAAAACTTCCGTCTCCGATATCGTCAAGTTGAACATCGCTAAAAACCTCGTCGGCTCTTGCTTGGCCGGATCCATCGGCGGTAATAACGCCCATGCTAGTAATGTCTTGACCGTTGAGTCCCCCCACACACACATCTCTCTCTTTCCCTTCTGACACCTCTTTGTTGATTTTCCTTTTCCGTTGCTTGTCCAGGCTATCTACTTGGCTACCGGCCAGGACCCTGCGCAAAATGTGGAGAGTTCGAACTGCATGACGTTGATGGAAGCGTAAGTGACCGGATGATAGAGAGGGCGAAACAAGCGCAAGAGGATACTAAAGTCTTGTGTGATTTGATAGGGTCAATGACGGGAAGGATTTGTTGATTACGTGCACCATGCCCTCGATCGAAGTGGGGACGATCGGTGGGGGCACAATCCTGGGCCCGCAGGCTGCGATGCTGGAGATGCTGGGCATCCGGGGGCCCAACATGGCGACGCCCGGAGATAACGCGCGGCAGCTCGCGCGCATCATCTGTGCGGGGGTAATGGCGGGGGAGCTGAGCTTGATGAGCGCGCTTGCGGCGGGCCGTAAGTTGTTTTCTTCGATAAGACACGCAGAGGAAGCACGCAGGCGCTGATGTCATTTTTTTTTTGGTGCTTGGGTTTGGGTGCAGATCTCGTGGAGAGTCATATGACCCACAACCGGTCCGTCCCCGCCACCCCGCAAGTACAGCGCAGCCCGTCGACCAGCAGGTCTGCGTCGCGGATCGGCCTCGGCCCGGCCACCGCCATGCCTGCTGCGACCGCGGCGGCCAGCCCGGCGCTCGGCCTCGCTGCCCAGCGCACCCTTCTTCCTCACCCGTCCACCCTTCATCCCGAGCCGCCCCGCCCATGATATGGCACAGATGGGCTCCGTTGCGTCGGTGTGTTTGCGTGCGGTCTCTTGATCCTGTGGCGTCGTGCTCTCGGGGAGCGCTGGGAGCTGCCCAGGCGACCCTCTCCTTCTCTCTGTGACCCTCCTATCCACTGAGGCTCTTCATTCATAGCCACACACCCCTCAAAAGCGGTGGCCTTCTTGCTCATGCGTATTTATTTTTTATTTTTTTTGAGATCTTGGTCTTGCCACGCAGTATCTTTTCTCTCTCTCTTACCTCACCTCCCTAAATCAATACAAGAAAATATGTGGCAAGATGTGTGTGTGTGTGTGTGTGGTTGTTCACCATATATATGCGTACATTTATATACACATACGAACACGGTTTATTTCTTTAATTTGTCCTTGTTTGTGTGTGTGTGTGTGGGTGGGTGTCGGTCTGGTCTATATATGGTTTTTTGGCTGAAGGGGCGGTTAATTTCTGTGTTTTTCTTGGTTTCTTTTTTACTTACATACATAGATACATACAATCGTGCATGCACCCATATATATATATCTCCCCTATCATATAGATCTTGTTTCTCCATCTTCTCTCTCTCTCTCTCTCTCTCCAACGCCTCCTCTGCGTTATCTTATTTCCTTCATATGCTTATGTCCGGCTCGTTACTGGGTTGCCGCGGGAGATGGTGCACAAAAAAAAAAAATGCAGAGCCTAGAGCCAGTAGAGGGACACAAGAAAGATTGCCAGTTAGTTTTGCGGGTACACTATGTAGCATGATGGCGGCGGCGCATGGTGGTGACGTGCCGTACTGGCCGGCCACCCCTCCTGTGAGGTGCAAATCTTCTGCACATCAATAGATTCATATCCTCCGATTTCGGTGAGGGGAGAAGCACCTAGTGATTGTGATGAATTCAAAATATAAGGTTGATGAGTTTGGAATGAGAGGGGATGACTTCCCGTCGGGTCTGTAGCCCCCTACAAAACCAAATTTGATATTTCAAAAATCAAATTTGATTTACACAAGGTTTTCAACATACCTACAGATAATCCACCCACACCCACAACCATCCGCACAACCATCCGCACAACCATCCGTGACCATGGCACCAAACACCCAAAACAACTCGGCAAAGAATAAAACTCCTGCCGCTACGCAACAAGCACCTTCCAGTACTCAGAGATGACCAGGTCGCGCGAAAGGTGCTCAAGGGTATTCTACCTTGGACGGCGTGGAACTAGTCAAAGCAGTCGAGTATTTCTTGCCTCTAGGCTCTCAGGAATAAGCAAAAGTTCAAGAACACTATAACTCCATCTGTGCGTCCAAGAATAACCAAGCAATGCGGAAGCCAGATTCCATCTGAAACAAGTTCCGCGTGCTAGTTAACCAGTTCAAGCCAACGGGCAATCCCAACTGTGATCCCCACATCCGTGACGCCAAGGAGACCCAGAAATTGATCAATAATTGTGCAAGTGTCCTGGCCCTTAACAATCAAGACATTGAAGATGAAGAGTGAGTTTTTTTCTCTCTTTTCACATGGTAGTTATTGATCTGATGTGTGGTGTTTTTTAGCAATGGTGTTGGAGCTCCAGTGGCAATGTCTATAGCCAATAGTGAAGACGACTCTCAGGATCTTAACATGGACGGCTTGCAGTGTTCTTGCTGGATGGATACCCAAAGAGTTGCCAATGATGACGACAGCAAGAGCTCAGATAATGACAAAGATGAAGAGGGTCTCAAGCTGCTGGCTCCTATCTCTTTCCCCAATAGTACTTCTCAAAGGACTTCTCAGACCACGACACCCAACTTGGCAAGCCCATTGGACTCAACTGTGCCCAGCCACTTCAGTGCTTTTGCACCAAAGTTGCGTACCTCCCAAATTGGTCCCCACCGCAACACTTCTTCTCACAAATCATGTGCAACCAGTAGTCCAATGAAGGCCCCAAGCCGTGTTGGGGGCCAATCAGCAACTGGTGGCAGCATTGAAGAAAAGCTTTTGGTGGCTCTTGATCCTGCCAGCCATGAGGAGAGGGACCACCAAAACAGCTTGGTCCAATTCTATTCAATGCAAGTGCGCAATGCAAACAAGATAATTGAAAAGCTGCAAGACAAGATACTTTGACTGCAATCTGGGGACCAAAAGAAAGTGAGGGATCTTTGAGAGAAGGTAACAAGACTTCAAGAGAAACTCACCAAGCTCAAGATTGAGAACAAGGTGTTGAAGAGTTTTCAGCCTCTGTGATGCCAAGGGCTAGTACCTTTTAGCTACACAAGGTAATAAGAGTGCAAATGATGGGTAGAGTGAGGTATTTTCACATAGAAAAGTAGTAAAGAAAGAAATAAAAAGAATATAATCCTTTTTTATAGAGGGGCCTGCTTGCGCAGGGGTGTTTGTAGGTGCCCTCTAAATCAGAGATCTGCTAAGCAGGGTGGTATCTGATTAAGCAAACAATGGGTTTCTGCATAACAGAAGGTGGTACCAAAGTGCTTTTCCAATTGAGGAACCAGAATGGGGACAGAAGGATGAAAGAAGTACTCACTATTGCTTCTTTCAAGCCAAAAAGCTACGTAGGGGGGTGAAGTAGAGCTGCTGGGTAGATTGAAGGGTTTCTGCGCAGGAGCTGGACACGTAGGATGGTTGATTTAAAGAGAACACCACGGATAAAACAGGCAAAACAGGGCAGAGTAACTGAAATAAGGACAGGACACGGCGTAACTGATTGACTGTAATAATAATTGATGATGATGGACAACTTTTGGCGTGGAAAGAGGGCTCTTTATATACTAATTTCACTCATAGTGGAGGACCTTTCTGCCTGTGTGCATGTAGTAACTGGTTTTCAGCGCAATGTGGCCAATTTGGGAGATTGGCACTAACAGTGCTCATCCCAATGAGACTGCTGGTCATTGTTTCAGCGTCACAAGTGCTTTCCATGGACTTAATAACCTATTTAGTCATTGCAACCAAGGTACATAGCAACACTGACGTGTGATTGTATCTGAAATGGGCCACAAATGGCTATGGCTAATCTTTAAAGGCCACACTGGCTGTGTTAATCTTAGGTATTCAAGGTTTTTATTACTTAAACCTTGCAAATCCGTCATGTAGAATCTACCTGTACACTGGTTATGTGCTTGTACATACCTAGTAACTAGGTAATTGCCTATTTCCACGCATTTGGCCAATTTCCAATTGGATTATATAATCCACGCGCGGGGTTGGAGGTTTAAACCTCAATTGGGCCTAACTCTCAAACTATACACAACACCTCAATTATAAGTCCATAATTGGTCCTTTCACATACCGTATGCATACATGCCAAGTACATACATGTGTAATGTGCATCTGTGACACGTGGGTGTGGCCAATTCTTGCAAGTAATTGGTTCAAGGTGAAGGAGTAGGAATTTGGGGGTACTTCCATTGAGGGACCCTACATTATTTTACATGAGGATTCAGAATATGACATAATATTCTAAGTTATCCTCAAAGTTTAGAAGTTATTCACACTTTCTGTAAAAAGTGGTTATTTATTTTAGTTCTAACTTATTTTTAAGGGTCCAGAACTTTGTTAAGGTTTTTGGGTAAAAATAAGGTTACTAGTTATTATTCTTACTTTTATATGTTACTATGGCTACCTTATGATTATTCCTTATTATTATAGTTATTTCATGTCTATTTGGTATCAATTATTAGCATATGTACTATTTTCAGGGTTTGTACATATGGTAATAATGTTTTTTTATTTTATTTTTCACGTATTTTCATTAATTTCTATATTACTAGTTTTGCTTTGTCAGGTTGTCTCTGACTTAGTAGCAAGCTGACAAGAGTTGAATCCAGTACATGCCAATGCCACCTGGCATGTACGCGGCCCACCATGTGTTCCATTCCCAGCCCTTGCTGTTTCAAACAGGATTGGCAATGTCCTTTGGCGCAGGCTTGACTTCAACCCATGTCCCTCAAGTCCCCAGTGCAGGCTCAATCTCAACTCAACAAGCTCGTGGCGCCTCTGAGGCAATTTTTGATCAAACCTTGAACAATTTATCATCTTTAGGTCCATTGAGTTAAGCTTGCTATGCTTTCCCCAAAAAGAGAAGCTTGCTAATGCAATCAATGACAGGATGGCAATGTGTATGGTTGCACTTGCACCCTCAGTATCAAAGATCAATCAACAACATGCATCTCATCTCTAGGGATGGTGATGAGTATGGCTGCACTTGCAGCCTCAGTCTCAAAGTTCAATCAGCAACATGAATCTCACTCTGTTCATTGTCTTCCATATTCATTTTTGTTATCTTGGGCTCTTTGTTTGACTCATAAAATGATAATATGAGTCAATCAAGTATTATATTTCAGATGACACAACAATCAAGCCCAATTTTTGGGCTCAATCGTAACCATGAGATCAAGAAAAAGATTGAGATCTGAGATTGAGCCCAACAAATAAGATCAAGCCCAACAAATAAGATCAAGCCCAACAAAGAAGATCAAGCCCAACAAAGAAGATCAAGCCCAACAAATAAGATCAAGCCCAACAGATAAGATCAAGACTAACAAAGAGAAGAAAATTTTGATTTTAAAGCCAGCCATTATAGTAGCGGCTAATGCAACAGCATCACTGGATTTTGGGGAACAACATCCTGTGAAAATCATATCCCTTGTGAGTAGGTGGAATTCTTTCTCAACATCCTGATACACCGTGGCCGTTTGGTTGATACCAACTGATTGACACCAAAGTTGATGCAAGCATACAGCAAGATGAGTGATTTTGGCTTGGGCCTTGTGGTTGGAGGCAGGCAGGGGTAACTTCAGAAGGCCAAAGGAACCCTGTAATGCCCTCATTCCCCATTCTGCTGCTTGTCTTGCAGACACTACTTGTTTGTTCAGAACCTTCAGCTGGGCAAACTCAGTTGGGTCTGAGGGTAGTCTTTCACCTGTCTCCTTGGCGCCAGAATCCAATAATTGAGCCAATTTGTGCAACATGGAAAGGCATTATTGGCAAGACAGCAGAAACCAGGTGGGGTATTGTTCAGGAGTGTGCCATACAGCTGTTTAGCAACGTGCGGGTTGTGCCAAGAACCCGGAGTGTTCAAAATTGCATGTATGATGGTCCCATCAGGGGCAAAGGTGAGAATGTTGCTGCAGTAATGAGAACATGTCCCCCCATTGTAATACGTGTTTTGTAACCTAAACCCAGATGTTTGTTAGCAACATAAAGCAAAAAAGAGACATCATTTCCACTCACTCTTCATCATTGGCAACATGGACTGGAAGGTTCAGACCATCAATAAAACCAAAGCAGTTTGTGAGTAGAGGGTACTTCATCTTGATCATGTCACTGTACCTCCTGCTTCTTTGGTTGACGACCAAGTAATTTGTGAAATCTTCAGGTCTTGCGGAACGGCAAGTAGACAGTCTTGCACATTGACAAGATCACAAGAGCAAACTGCCGCAGTAATCAAGAAAATTTTCTGCAATTTGTATGCCGCCATATTTGAGCTGAGCCAGTGCAGCAACAGGGCAAGACCTCCGGCAGAAACAAGGGATTGTCAATAAGGCTGTGGAGCTCTTCTTGGGTTGACGTCACCCCTGGGGATTGGTGTTCCGTTCCATGCAAGATCAAAAGGTACCAGAATGGCTTCAAGTGTTTGGATATTGATCCCCATAATGTTTATAAAAGCCCGGTCATTGCCAACAGCAACGGTGAAACACTATGCTATGGAAGCTCTGGTGTAGCCTGTAGCATAGTGTTTTTTGGGTTTCTGCGCTATGCTGCTCTGTGGCCTTGGACCACTACCACTACCGCTTCTCACTTCTCAAGGGAAACTTTTAACCCTGGTAGCGTGCTGATGTAGCAGATTCATAGAGCTAGAAAGCTGCATGGTAGCTCAGGAAGTGCATTCAGCGCTTCCGCAGCGGAACAATAGCGCTAAATTTGCGCTTTTCTAATTGGCATTTGTGGAAAAAAAATATGGAAAAACGTGCAGGAGTTGCACAAAAGAACAACAGACACGCTAAAAAGATATATTCAAGAAAGAAAAGGGAGAGGCGAGGTATCATTTTCTGGAGGCATGAACCTTCTTAATTGGCTTATGATTGTATTTGGAAAACTTGGTGTTTGCCTGCGCAGCGTCGATTACCTTTTGGCAATCTGAGAAATTACCAGCTAATCTCACCCCGTCACGCAACCACATATGGCTGCTGATACATTGCTTGATTGTTTGTATTGCAAGGCCGGACCTACCAGAAGCACATATGTTTGCTGCTGCCAAGAACGTATTCTCAACACTTGCTGAACTGGCTGGGCAAGCCAGGTAATCTCTAGCCAAAGATCCTAAAACCGGGAAATCTTTGGCTCGTAACTACATAAAGTGATGGTAGGGACACGATTCAGTGAGGAGGAGGTTGGTTGGGAAAAAAGGGAGATGGAATTCTTACCTTCCACCATCCCAGGACACATCCCTTTTTCTCCAAAGGGAAGAAGCCGTTGTGGTGTTCCGCTCCAATGCCAAAAAGGAACAATTCATAACTTAAGGAAGGAACAATGTATATAGAAGAGGAGGAAAGCACGCTTTTAAGGATACACGGTTCAGTATTTAGGAGGTTGGCAGGAAGAAGTAATTAAATAACGAGGAAACAGGGAAGAGGGACAAAAGGGGAGGGAATCCCCAGACCCTGAGAATATTGGAATTGGAAGGAGTAGTGCTTAGAGACAGGTTGGAAACAGGGTTGCCATGTGGCTGGATAGGAATATTCTAGTATGGACTGGTATGTTAGAAACCAAGTACAGTGGAATGTTCCAGGGCATTCATGGAAGATTAGAGGTTGCTATGGGATGTACTGTATGGAAGATTGGAAGGTTTCATTGTTTATCTGTGGCTTGTTTTGTTGTTATGTATTAGTATGTATGGAAGATTGGAAGAATTCAAGTATGTATTGGTGGCTTGGTCTCTTGGTTACCTTATCAGGAGGCAGTGCAGAAGAGGTGTTCCCTGCAGCAAAAATGCCTCATATGTGACTGCCTTGGAGCAAAAATGCCTCATATTTCTCTATAAAAGGAGGGCTTCTCCCCACAAGATTGCTCTTTTTCCCTCATGGAGTTTTATCCCCATCACCTCATGGGAGTGTCCCATCACCAGATTGATTAGTAGTTATTAGTGTTACATGGGAGTGTCCCATTATCAGAGTTGTTAGCAGTATTAGTGTCATCAGCATTAGCATCAAGAAGTGTGTGTGCATCTATTAAAGTGTGTGCGTTTCTGAGTAGAGTCATAAGCAATAAACCCCCAAAATAAGTCTGCCATAAACAGCTTATTATTCAAAACCCCAAATCATTGTGCCCAAGTAGTAGTAGTAGTAGAAGACAACAAGCTCTAGTACTGATTAAAGTGCCTTATCAAGAAATTGTTTAAGGAAGAGATCATTACAAACTCTAAAGATAACCCTTTTGCACAAATAATCCCACTGGAGTGTTCATCCATCCTATACGTTGAGCTTATCCCAAAGTTCATTGATTACAGTGATCTAAGTTTGATTGAGATTACTATACCTAGTAACTCAGTTTTGAAATCAGCCATATCTGTATTAAATATTGATTTTGAGATTCCTTACAAGTAGTATAGTATTTTATAAAGGGGCAGGCCAATAAACCACCCGTAAATTGTTGTAATAGCCTTTCAACATATTCTGCAATTTACTTCCCCCAGCCGGAACTTTACCAAATAATATTATTTGTCCCACAAGGGATCCTACACCGTTGTTGTATTGCTCCATCTCAGTATTTATCTCAACAGTCTCCAAGTTTGTAGGGTAGTAACTAAACTCATTGTCCTCATCAGATTCTTCTACACCAGATACACATGTGTTTGGCTCAGTTTCAGATTCTTTTAAGGGGGTTGAATCGGGTTTGAGTGAATCAAGTAGCTCCTCTTGATTGGTGAACTTGCACTGGATCAATTGAGTGATCTGAGTCAGATGGGATCCAAATCGCTTTTTGAAAAGCATCATCCGCCAGGCTGGATGGAGAAATGTTGCCATGACAACTGTGTTGCATTTAATGGCTAGGTCAAGATATTTCTTTGTAATAGTGATCATCGGACCAAACATGGGATCTAGCGCAGTCGCGGTTGCAGCAGCCTTTTTTTTCTCAAGGGAATCCAAGATTTGAATGTACTTGTACAGAACCATTGGCAACTTCAGTCCATCTCCCTCCATTCGTTTAGTGAGCTCTATAAAGTCCTTTTACATTACACTTGGTATTAGTATAGAATATTGTTTGATCAATTGAGCCAAGAGACTTACTTTCAAGATGGTATTCAAGTTATTGACGTCCTCCCACTCTTTGATGGAGAGCTTGTACAACTTGAAGAAATGATTGTTTCCCAATTTTCCTATGTGTTTGTCCGATTAATTTTCAAGTAGTTGTTTGATGACCTGTGGTGGGGATTATGTAAAGTGAGCAAATTAAAACCGTAACACATCAAAACATAAGCAGATGAGATTGCTTGTTTAATTACCTTCCTTCCCTCATAAGCTCGCTGTCGGCAGTTGTATGCAATGTTCCATTGGACCCCGTAACCTCCAATAACACCACACCCTTTATAGCCAAGCCTGGAGGCCCACAGCTTCCACTCAGCCTGCTTTTGTGGGGATGAGGATATTCTACGACAAATGTAATCAATCTGGGAAAGAAAATTTCAGCTGTTTCACTGAAGCCTAGTCAAAGAAGAGTAAAAGCAAACCTTTTTCAAGGTAAAACCAATACCTGAGGTGATGGAATTGTCAACTTCTTCATCTTCACCATCATCACACTCCCAGCCTGGAACCAGCGTTTGCTTTTCCGCATCTTCAGGGTCAATATCGGCTTTGTCTCCATTTTCCTCGTTGTTGGTTGCTTCAATGATGTCATGCTGATCACCTTGCGTTTGCTCTGCCTCTTCTTCATCCTCTGCAATTGTATCGAGGGTAGGGAAGTACTTATCTGTCTTCTCTGGCCTGACCATATGATTAGAAAGCTTAAGTGCTTTCAATCCCGCTCCCAATGTTAAAGCAATGACATGACATATACATTGGTGATGGTTTTTTTGAACATCCCAGTTTGTGTGGTTGGTTGATCGAAAAATGGAGGCCACCCCCTTTGCCATTGTGAAGTTGTTGCTTCCCGAGTCGGTGGTTTGGGCAAGGACTTAAGGAAGGATTTGAAGTAAGCTTTCAGTTTGGAAAAATCAGTGAAGTAAAAAAACTTATCTTGGCATGTAATCCATGCTTGATTAGCACATTTGCAAAGGGAGTTGCCAGATACCTCCCATTGTGATGCCAGGACACGTACTTTATGGCAAGATGGCAACACACATAGGTGAAATCTTGAGTTATGTAGCAGCAAGAGATTCCCACAAACGCTTTGTGGCTCCCCTTGGTATTCCACACGTCCGATACGAGTGATATCTGTGAATCGGATGCCTGAAAGGTTATATAAAAGTGTGGTGTCAGCAGAATTATGAAATCAATCTGTGAGAAAGCAATGCCAACATGTACCTTTATCGCTTTGATGACCTGCAATTGTTGTTCAAGGTATAACTGGTGAGTGTGAGAGGAGGCCCAGATACGAGAGTTTATCTGAGTGGTGTGAAGGGTGTAGTCAAATCAAACTTGTAATAAGAAGTCCTTGATTTGTAGCCATGGAAGTGACTGGCAAACAATCCATATGACAATGAGTTTGTTCAAAGTCGTGTTGTCAAAACATCCTCTTGATGTGAAGGCAATCAATGTTCCTGAACCCAATGGGTTTGCATTTGCCTCGTCCGACGCAATCTGAGTGGCAGTTGGGGGTAGTTTGCATCCGCTTGCAATGGCTTTGGAACGTCCAGTGCAGACGGGTTGGGGTTTGTTGGTACCCTTATTGAATCCTCCGTCTCGGTGGGTCTTCAAGTTGTAACTGGAGTTTCTGGATGTTTTGAATTGTCCCAAACACCATTGGCACTGGAACAAAGTTGTTTGCGTATCCTGTGTTGTGGTGACAGATTGGAAACAGTTTAGATTCTTGATTGGACTTGGAGACAGATAGAAAGATGGAAGAAGTGGATTACATACCTTCTGCTTTGGCCCTTCGCCACGCGGGTAGAAGTACAATGTTGGGTGTTCGTAGCCATCCTTATCTAACCCCTTTGCCTTTTTCTCGCCAGCCTTTCTGTTCTCTTCATCTGAGTCCTGAGCCAAATCAACATCAATTACCTTCCCCGTGCGGCGTGAAACTTGTTGGACAACATCCTAGGCTCATTCAACAAATTTATGAGAAGGAAAGAGGGATTCAGCAATGGGTGAAATAAAATAAGTGAAAAAAAAGAGATCAAGTTGCGTACCCTGCAATTGTTCTTGTCTACAACTTGGCTTCCTAAGTTGGTGGTACCAGATGGCAATTGGTCCTTGTGTGCAACAGTAGATGGCTTTGACTTCTGGGTTTTGTCTGTGGTTGCCAAGGGCACCAGGGCCCAAAAAGAGTCACAAGAGGTTGGGATAAAGCCAGGACAATTGATGGGGGTGCGCAGACAAGTAGATTCCCGGCGAACTGATTGGGGGCCTGGAATGTTGGAGCCAGTGGTGTTTGGAGGAGTTGAGGGGACATCATCCTCCACTTCTTCAATCTGAGCCATGTAGATTGGGGTGGTTTGGCTAGTGCAGTATGGATGAACCAGGGTTGTCTTGGTGAGGGGCACCTGTTATAGATGTGTTTGCCTGAATAAAAAAACTACTAATGCGCCACATGTGAAAAAATGAGTCATTGGCGCAGATGTGGTTGTGTCTGCTTGTGTATATGCATATAGTGCAGCAACCTTTCAGATGTTCAGCATAGCAAATTGGGCCAATAGCGCAGCATAGCACCCTAGAAGATTGGTAGCACATGGGAAGCACTCATATAGTGGTCACACGCTATGTTGCGCTATTATTTATCTTTAGCGCATCAGCTGGTGCTGCGCTGGGGCCTCTCACCACCAGCAATAGCACAAAAAATCTAAATATAGCTGTAGCTGTAGCTGGATGCGCTGTGGCTATGCTACCAAGGGGTACTCAGTAGCTCTTGGCCGCTATGCTGCGCTAAAAGTGGACTTCTTGAAGCATAGCACAGCGTTTCACCGTTGCCAACAGCACGCATATGAGTCCAGGCGCTGTTTGTACAAGGGTTTCCGGGAAGGTCTGTTTGAGTGAGGTACGTTCACAATGATTGGATGGCTACTGGTTTTCCTAATACAGCTAAAGCAACAATAGCAAGGAGAACTTCTTTGTCTTGTTTTTCTTGGAGATCCTCATCTTTTTCCATGATCATAGAGGTGAGCATTGCAGTTTGTTGAGTTGAATCTGGCGGGTGATGTGGCTTTAAATCAGTTGAGTAAATCTGATAGGTTGAAAACAACGGGAATAGAGATCTACAGGGGGCTGTAATTTTAGTTTTTAAAATATTAAATCTGGTTCTGTAGGGGGCTACAGACCCAACGGGAAGTCATCTAGTGAGACTGAGTTGTGGATGTCACATAAATTATACCAGTTTAGAAACCCGG